>BNST01003033.1:5000-159326 GCA_019650275.1 Xylocarpus granatum
CTCGAGGATGTTCTGGTTACTCCCATAAGTTCATCTCAAGCACTGCCAAACATGCCCGATGCCTCTTTCATGGCCACAGGGATGTTCAGGTTGCTCCCAAAAGTTCATCCCATGCACTGACCAATGTACCCAAAGCCTTTTCCGTGCCCAGAGGGAAGTTCCGGTTGCTCCCAGTAGTTCATCCCATGCACTACCGAATGCATCCAATGCCTCTATGGCACTCACGGGGATGTTTTTGAAGATCCCAGAAGTTCGCCACGTGCACTGCCCAATGTGCCTGAAGCCTTCACCGCACCTGTGGGGAACTTCCGGTCTCCCCCGGATGTTTGTACTGCACACTACCAAATGCACCTGCCCCCGCTGTTGCACCTGTGGGAATGTTCTAGTTGCTCCCGAAAAGTTTGTCTCGCGCACTGCCATATGCATCCAATGCCTCTGCTGCACCCGCATGGATGTTCTGGTCGCTCCTAGAAGTTCGTCCCGTGCACTGCCCGAATCCTTTGCCACGCTTGCGTGGAAGTGCCAATTGCTCCCGTAACTTGTTCTGTGCACTACCCAACATGCCCAACGCTGCTGCTGCACTCATGGGGATGTTCCGTCGCTACCAAAAGTTCATCTCATACAGTGCCCAACATGCTCGATGTCACGGCCGCACCCATGAGGATGTTCTGGTCCCTCTTGGAAGTTAGTCCCGCACACTGTCGATTAAGCCCGACACCTCTGCCATGCGTGCAAGGATGTTCTGGTGGCTCTCAGAAGTTCATCCCGAGCACTGCCACTACCGAGCCCGCTGGGATTTTTCGGTCGCTCCCAAAAGTTCTTCCTGCACATGGCCAAATGTACCCAATGCCTCTGCCGCACCTGAGGGGATGTTTTGGTCACTCCTGCAAGTTCATCCCGCTCAATGCCAAAACCACCCGATGTAGCTGCCATGCTTGTGGGTTGTTCTCGGTCACTCCTCGAAGTTCATCCCATGCACTATTGTACACACCCAACGTCTCTACCACGCCCGCGGTGATTTTCTGGTTGCTCTTGAAAGTTCGTCCCACGCACTGCCGACCAAGCATGAAACCTCTGCTCCATTCGCCACGATGTTCCAGTCGCTCCTGGAAGTTTCTTCCCATGAACTGTCAAACACGCCTGACACCTGCTGGGATGTTCCGATCGCTCTCGTAAGTTTGTCCCAAGCACTTCAGAACCTGTCCGACGCCTCTACTGAGTCCGTTGGGATTTTCCGGTCACTCCCAGAAGTTCGTCCCGCGCACAGCCAAATGTGCTGAACAGGATGTTCCCATCACTCCTGGAAGTTTGTCCCGTGTGCTGCTGAACCCACCCAGCATAGCTGTTGCACTCGCAGGGTTGATCCAGTCGCTACCCAAAGTTCACCTTGTGCACCGCTGGGCACGCCTGACGCCTCTGCTGTGCCGACGGTGATGTTCCAGTCAATCTCGGAAGTTTGTCCTGTGCACTGCCTAACACGGCTGACACAACTGCCACGCCTGCAAGGATGTCCTGGCTGCCCCAGAAGTTTGTCCTGCACACTGCCCAATGCATCTGAAGCCTTTACCGCGCCCTCAGGGATGTTCTGGTTGCTCCCAGAAGTTCATACTGTGCACTGCTGAACATGCCTAATGCCTCTTCTGCACACGCAAGGATGTTCTGGTCGCTCCCGAAAGTTCATCCCATGCACTGCCCAACATGCCATCCGAAGCCTCTGTTGTGCCCGCGGGGAAGTTTTGGTTGGTCCTAGAAAGTTCATCACGTGCACTGCCCAATGCACCTAAAGCCTCCACTGCACCAACAGGGAAGTTTCAGTCTCACCTGGATGATCATCCCATGCACTATTGAATGCCCCCACAACCGTTGTGTTGGGATCCCAATTTTTTCCCCAACTTTTCTACACCTTAGGGGTTAGCACGCCTACTAAAAACCTTCCTAACTTGCTGTCCCGTTTGATTCTTGAGTTCT
The DNA here is from genome assembly GCA_019650275.1 of Xylocarpus granatum. Taxonomy (NCBI): domain Eukaryota; kingdom Viridiplantae; phylum Streptophyta; class Magnoliopsida; order Sapindales; family Meliaceae; genus Xylocarpus; species Xylocarpus granatum. Next base: position 6,969 of record BNST01003033.1, read on the forward strand.
TTTCTTCTAGTTATGTCCCCTAAGCTGTCCTTCGGGTTAACTAATATATAAAGGATATGTTGGATAGGCAAGAGAACTCTTAAACCTATCACAACTTACCTTGGTTGAAGAAGACAACTCTTGACATCAACCTAAGCTCTTAAGCAAGGAAGACAACTTTTAACCTTGTCTTAAGCCCAAGTTATCTCAAGACAACTCTTAAAAGATAACCAAAATATAAACAAGAATGTAAGCAAGAATGTTAGCCTTGATTCTTGATTAATGAATGAGAAAAATACAAAATTCAGAGCATATCTCCTCCTCACAAATAATGGGCTGTATTTATAGTCCTAAGACAGCCTTATCCTAATTCAACTAATACTTAGGTTCCTTATCCACTTAGGATATGTTTTCCTAAGTCAACAAGCTTTTCTAGTCAGCTAAAACATTATCGAGATAGACCTTATCCCACTGTTTCCTAATCCTACTAGGATTCTTGGTCTTTCTTGAATTCCTACTAAGACTAGAATTCCTACTTTGACTAAGTCCTTCTATCCTTATCTTCTTTCCTACAGCTGCTGACTTCTTCTTTGTCATTTCCTTCTTGGATTAGGACTTCCATATGGTGTGTCCTTCCATTCCAAGACTCCTCCTTGATGTGAACATCTTGCTGAAGTCAAACCTGCTGTCACATCCTACTGCTGCTAGAGTTCTTCCTACCGTGAATGTCCTTCATTGATTAGAATTAAGTCAAATACTGGCCAAGCCTCACTGTTGGGCTGCACACTTGCTGTTGCCATGCTTGTTGTGCACATTTTCTAGCCCATGCTCTCCTTTGCTATCTTATTTTCTACCCGCTGCATTTCCTGCATACATAGGTTGTCAACAATCCCCCTTTCTTGAAGACTCACCTTGTCCTCAAGGTGGAAGTTGAAAAACTACTTTTGGATGCCATTATGGCCTTCCCAAACTTGTACGGGTAATGGCAAAGGTTGTAGCAATCCCTTGGTCTTGCCATCTTCTGGTTTTATCCATGAGCAAATGTCACAATTGTTGTCTTTCTTCTTGACATCTGCCTTGATCCTTCCGACCAAAGGAATAGCTTGATCTGCATGTAAGTACGGAACCATCCTGAATGTCCTCCTTCCCATGAGTTGTGGAAGTGATTTAAGATCTTCCCCCTTAGTCCTGGTATGTTTGGTACATACACCTGCTGGTTGTGCCAAATATATCCATTCTTAAGGGTGAATTTACTAACCTTAGGGTCAAAATTCTTGATCTTCTCCATGAGCTCTTGGCTTTGAGGGTCAATCTCTATTGCCTCCTTGATTTCTGTCCATACATTCCACTCTGCTCTGCTAATGGCAGTGAGGCATGCATCATTAGGCTCACATGCTGTCCACAATGCTTGACCTCCATTGCTTTCTGGACAATGCGTCTGCCACCTTGTTTTCCTTGCCAGGTTTGTAGATTATTTCATACTCATAACCCAGCAACTTGACAAGGAACTTTTGCTGTTCTGGGTGTGGTAATTTTCTGCTCCATGAGGCTTCTCAAGGGTTGTTGATCTGTAATGATCAGGAATTTCCTCCCAAGAAGGTAAGGTCGCCATACCTTGACTGCATGGATGATGGCCAACATCTCCTTGGCGTATACTGACCATTCCTTCTTCATGGGCCCTAAGACTCTGCTCATGTATGCAATAGGTCTTCTCGCTTGACTGAGGACAGCACCTATTCCATCTTGACATGCATCAGTGTGAAGCTCGAAGGTTTGGTTGAAGTCGGGCAGTGCTAACACTAGGGTCTCACACATAGCTTGCTTCAACAACTTGAATGCGTCTTCACTCTTCTCTGTCCATAGGAATCTGTCCTTCTTCAGCAAGTCCGTTAATGGTTTTGCTATGGCGCCGTATTTGCGAACAAATCAGCAGTAGTAGCCTGTTAAACCTAGAAATCCTCTAAGTTCTGTGACATTCTTAGGAGTTGGCCATGTTTGCATGGCTCCTATTTTTCCATTGGTCTACCTTCACTCCATCTTCGGATATGATGTGACCAAGGTATTCAAGCTCCTCTTGCATGAATGTGCACTTGGATGGCTTGATGACAAAACGATTTCTTCTTAACACTTCTAGCACTTTTGCTAAGTGTTCTATGTGATCATCATGGCTCCTGGAATAGACCAAAATGTCATCAAAGAAAACTAAGACAAACCTGCAAATAAGGTTTGAAGATGTCATTCATGGCTGCTTTGAAAGGTGGAGGGTGCGTTGCATAGTCCGAAAGGGCATGACTAGTACTCGTAGTGTCCACTATGAGTCCAAAATGCTGTCTTCTGCACGTCCTCTTCTTTCATGCGTATTTGATGATATCCAGCCTTGAGATCTAGCTTGGTGAACAGCTTTGCTCCATGTAACTCATCCAGCATATCATCAATTGTTGGGATCGAAAAAAGATCCTTGACAGTTGCTTGGTTGAGTGCCTGATAATCGGTGCAAAACCTCCAAGTTCCGTCTTTCTTTCTAACAAGTAGAATGGGAGAAGAAAAAGGGGAAGTGCTAGGTTAGATAATACCTTGCTGTAGCATCTCTTCCACTTTGTCTTTTGATCTTGTTCTTTTGGAAGTGTGCATACTGGTAAGGTGCTACATTAATTGCCTTGGTTTCATCGATTAATGGGATGGCATGGTTGTAATGTCTTGAGGGTGGTAGTCCTTGTGGCTCTCCTAAGACATCTCCGAATTGCTCTAGTAGGTTCCTTACTCCTATTGGTATGTCTTCGTGTGTATGATGTTCGGCTGTGTTTTCCTCCTTTGTGGCCAAGAGAACGCAAAACATTGTGCCCTTTTTCTGTATAGTCATTCAAGGGTACTTACCTCACAATGATGCGCTGCATTGGTGGTGGATGCCTCCCATGTGCAGTCCCTTCCCTTCCATTGGAAGTGCATGGCCATGGATTCGTAGTCGAACATTATCTTGCCTATGGTTTTAAGCCAAGCATTGCCTAAAACCACATCAAGACCTGCCAGGGCTAACACATGCAGTTCTGCCTCTATTTTGACTCCTTGAATCTGCATTGCTACTGCCTGGATCACTTGTGTGCACTTGAGCTTCTGTCTGCTTGCCACTCTTACCTCAAAGGGTGCAATCTTTTTCGGATGTAGCTGAAGTGTTTTGACCAATTTTGTGTTGATGAAGTTATGGGTAGCTCTACTATCTATCAACACCAAAACATTTTTTCCGTTAATGGTTGCGAACAACCTCATGGCAGTAGGCTTGGTGGTTGCCCCTACTGCATGTAAGTTGATTTCACCTTCTTCCGCATGATCAGGGAAGTGTTCTGCCTCTGCTTCCTCCTCGCTGTCCATGTGGCTTTCTTGTTCTTCCTCGCTGCTTTCCTCATGTTCTTCATCACTTACCACTTCAATGATGTTGAACAGCCCTTTCTTGCACTTGTGGCCAACTTGCCACTTATCATTGCACCTAAAACATAAGCCTCTTTCTATTCTCCTGTTGATTTCTTCAGTGGATAGTTTGAGAGGGTCCTTTTGTTTTTGAGTGACTGTCTTACTTGATGAGGATGCCTTACCTAATTTGTCTGAGGGTTTGATGACCTTGGTTGTGCTGCGGGTGATGCTTCTCCCATCATTGATGAGTCTTGCCAACCGAATGCATTGAGTGAGAGAGTTTGGATCCCTCATCTTTCACTTCTTGGCTTAGCCAAGGTACAAGGCCATCTAGAAAAGTGCCAATTAGTGCACTATCTGGCCAATGTCCTACCAATTCAGCCAACCTCTCAAATTCTTCAAGGTACTTTTCTAGAGATCCTTTCTTGCCTAATCTTGGCAAGCTGTCCCTCATAGTTTGTCATGCTAGATGGGCCAAATCTGTTCACTAACTCTTGTGTGAACCTTGTCCAGCCTATCCTTCTTCCCTTCTCGGCCATAGGTGGCCTTAAGCCAATGCCACCATTGGTTGGCTCTCCCACATAGGTGATAGGATGCAAAATCAACCCTTTCACCTCTTTCAATACCTTGTTTTTCAAAGTAAAATTCAGCCTTGGAGATCCATTCGGTTGGATCTCCCTTCTCAAAGGTAGGGAATTTGATTTTTACCTTAGGCGTGTGTAATGGCTTGGGCTGTCGTAGTGCCAATCCTCCCTTCTTGTGGTGCGCCATGGTTCTGCCTCAGGGTGATTTCGTACCCTTCTTGGTTGCCATGATGCGGGCCTTCTGTCCAGCACCTCCTCATCATCGCTATAATCATTGTAGCGATCATGGGCAGGTGTTCGTTTGGTGAAGTCTCCCTCCTGCTTCCCAAACTCATGCGCCTTTTCCCCCTTTCTTGAGAGGGAAGCTGCTCCTGGTCAGAATCTTCCTCATGCACTTGGTGCCGTGTGATTTCTGATTGAAGCCTCCTAGATGTTTGTGGTAGGTGGCTGTTTCTGCCCTGCTCGGTTTGGACTTGTTTTCCGCCACTCGGGGTGTGTCTCTCTTTAATTGTTCAAGAGAATGAATGATAGATGATAGTTGGTGTTTGATATCACCTACCTGGTCATTGATCGCATTCTAGTTCCTCTCTAAAGCAAGGATTCCTTTACAGTTGGTGACTGAGAAATCTTCCCTTGGTCTGTTCCTGTGGTGCGGGTGAATGCTGCCTAGATGACACGGTAACTGCGATGCATTGCATTTGACTAGTGTCTGTGCTAATGTCTCAACTAGAGTACTAATTTGTTGGGGTGATCGCGCTATGTTCTCAATTGGACGGTGATTGTGCTGATCTCTCAATTAGAGCACTAATTTGTTGGTAATCATGCTATCTCTCATCGAAAGCACCAATCTATTTACTAACTCTTGTCTGAAGCTTGTCCAGCCTATCCTTCTACCTTCTCGGCCATAAGTGGCCTTAAGCCAATGCCACCATTGGTTGGCTCTCCCACATAGGTGATAGGATGCAAAATCAACCCTTTCACCTCTTCAATACCTTGTTTTTCAAAGTAAAATTCAGCCTTGGAGATCCATTTAGTTGGATATCCCTTTCTCAAAGGTAGGGAATTTGATTTTTACCTTAGGCCTGTGTAATGGTTTGAGCTGTTGTAGTGCCAATCCTCCCTTCTTGTGGTGCACCATGGTTCTGCCTCAGGGTGATTCCACACCTTTCTTGGTTGCCATGATGCGGGCCTTCTGTCCATCACTTCCATATGCTCGTTATGCTCATTATAATGCTCATGGGGTGGGTGTTCATTTGGTGAAGTCTCCCTCTTGCTTCCCAAACTCATGCACCTTTTCCCCTTTCTTGAAAGGGAAGTTGCTCCTGGTCAAATTTGTCCTCATGCGCTTGGTGCCATGTGACTTCTGATTGTAGCCTCCTAGAAGTTTGTGGTAGGTGACTGTTTCTGCCCTGCTTGGTTTGGACTTGTTTTTTGGCCACTCGAGGGTGTGTCTCTCTTCAATTGTTCAAGAGAATGAATGATAGATGATAGTTGGTGTTTGATATCACCTACCTGGTCATTGATCGCATTCTAGTTCTCTCTCTAAAGCAAGGATTCTTCTACGGTTGGTGACTAAGAAATCTTCCCCGATCTATTCCTATGGTGCGGGTGAATGCTGCCTAGATGACATGGTAACTACGATGTATTGCAATTGACTGGTGTCTGTGCTGATGTCTCAACTAGAGTACTAATTTGTTGGGGTGATCGCGCTATGTTCTCAATTGGATGGTGATTGTGCTGATGTCTCACTAGAGCACTAAGTTTGTTGGGGTGATCGTGCTATCTCTCAACTGGATGGTGATTGTGCTGACCTCTCAACAAAAGCACCAATTTGTTGGGGTCCCAATTTTTTTCCCCAACTTTTCTATACCTTAGGGTTAGCATGCCTACTAAAAAACCTTCCTAACTTCTTGTTTCATCTGATTCTTGAGTTCTTTTCTTTGATTCTTGTCTCCTAAGCTGTCCTTCGGGATTAACTAATATATACAGGATATGTTGGATAGGCAAGACAACTCTTAAACCTATCACAACTTGCCTTGGTTGAAGAAGACAACTCTTAACTTCAACCTAAGCTCTTAAGCAAGGAAGACAACTTTTAACCTTGTCTTAAGCCCAAGTTATCTCAAGACAACTCTTAAAAGATAACCAAAATATAAACAAGAATGGAAGCAAGAATGCTAACCTTGATTCTTGATTAATGAATGAGAAATATACAAAATTCGGAGCATATCTTCTTGCTCACAAATAATGGGGCTGTATTTATAGTATTGGACAGCCTTATCCTAATTCAACTAGTACTTAGGTTCCTTATCCACTTAGGATATGTTTTCCTAAGTCAACAAGGTTTCTAAGTCAACTAAAACATTATCAAGATAGACCTTATCCCATTGTTTCCTAATCCTACTAGGATTCTTGGTCTTTCTTGATTGACAAACTTCTAGGAGTAACTTCTAGCTGTGGGGTTCTGATTTTCTTCCCTAACTTTTTTATACCTTAAGGGTCAGCATGCCTACTAAAAAACCTTCCTAAGTTGCTGTCCCGTTTGATTCTTGCATTCTTTTCTCTGATTCTTGTCCCCTAAGCTGTCCTTCGGGATTAACTAATGTATAAAGGATATGTTGGATAGGCAAGACAACTCTTAAACTTGTCACAACTTGCCTTGGTTGAAGAAGACAACTCTTGCCTTCAACCTTATCTCTTAAGCAAGGAAGACAACTCTTCACCTTGACTTAAGCCCAAGTTATCTCAAGACAACTCTTAAAAGATAACCAAAATATTTATAAAAAAATGGAAGCAAGAATGCTAACCTTAATTTTTTAATAATGAATGAGAAATCTACAAAATTCGAAGATGTCCTGGGAGAGTCACAAGGGCTACCACCCTCAAGACATTACGACCATGCCATCCCATTAATCAATGAAACCAAGGCGATTAATGTAGCACCTTATCGGTATGCACACTTCCAAAAGAACGAGATCGAAAGACAAGTGGAAGAGATGCTATAGCAAGGTATTATCCAACCTAGCACCTCACCTTTTTCTTCTCCCACTCTACTTGTTAGAAAGAAAGATAGAACTTGGAGGTTTTGCACCGATTATCGCGCACTCAACCAAGCAACTGTCAAGGATCATTTTCCCGATCCCAACAATTGATGATATGCTGGATGAGTTACATGTAGCAAAGTTGTTCACCAAGCTGGATCTCAAGGCCAGATATCATCAAATACGCATGAAAGAAGAGGACGTGCAGAAGACAGCATTTCGGACTCATAGTGGACACTACGAGTACCTAGTCATGCCCTTCGGACTATGCAATGCACCCTCCACCTTTCAAGCAGCCATGAAGACATCTTCAAACCTTATTTGCGCAGGTTTGTCTTAGTTTTCTTTGATGACATTTTGGTCTATTCTAGGAACCATGATGATCACATAGAACACTTAGCAAAAGTGCTAGAAGTGTTAAGAAGAAATCATTTCGTCATCAAGCCATCCAAGTGCACATTCATGCAAGAGGAGCTTGAATACCTCGGTCACATCATATCCAAAGATGGAGTGAAGGTAGACCAACGAAAAATAGGAGCCATGCAAACATGGCCAACTCCTAAGAATGTCACAGAACTTAGAGGATTTCTAGGTTTAACAGGCTACTACTGCCGATTTGTTCACAAATATGGCGCCATAGCAAAACCATTAACGATTTGCTGAAGAAGGATAGATTCCTATGGACAGAGAAGAGTGAAGACGCATTCAAGTTGTTGAAGCAAGCTATGTGTGAGACCCCAGTGTTAGCACTGCCCAACTTCAACCAAACCTTTGAGCTTCACACTGACGCATGTCAAGATGGAATAGGTGCTGTCCTCAGTCAAGCCAGAAGACCTATTGCATACATGAGCAGAGTCTTAGGGCCCATGAAGAAGGAATGGTCAGTATATGCCAAGGAGATGTTAGCCATCATCCATGCAGTCAAGGTATGGCGACCTTACCTTCTTGGGAGGAAATTCCTGATCATTACAGATCAACAACCCTTGAGAAGCCTCATGGAGCAGAAAATTACCACCCAGAGCAGCAAAAGTTCCTTGTCAAGTTACTGGGTTATGAGTATGAAATAATATACAAACCAGGCAAGGAAAACAAGGTGGCAGACGCATTGTCCAGAAGCAATGGAGGTCAAGCATTGTGGACAGCATGTGAGCCTAATGACGCATGCCTCACTGCCATTAGCAGAGCGGAGTGGAATGTATGGACAGAAATCAAGGAGGCAATAGAGATTGACCCTCAAAGCCAAGAGCTCACAGAGAAGATCAAGAATTTCGACCCTAAGGTTAGTAAATTCACCCTTAAAGAATGGATATATTTGGCACAACCAGCAGGTGTATGTACCAAACATACCAGGACTAAGAGGAAAGATCTTGAATCACTTCCACAACTCACGAGAAGGAGGACATTCAGGATGGTTCCATACTTACATGCGGATCAAGCTATTCTTTTGGTGGGAAGGACTTAAGGCTGAGATCAAAAAGCTAGTCCGAGAATGTGATGTTTGTCAGCGCACCAAACCAGAAGGTGGCAAGACAAAGGGGTTGTTACAGCCTTTGCCAGTACCAGGACAGGTTTGGGAAGACTTAACAATGGACTTCATCACGGGAATGCCCAACAGCAAGGGTTACACGGTGATATTAACCGTAGTGGACAGACTCAGCAAGAGTGCACACTTTGTGCCACTCAAGCAACCCTACACGGCAAAAGAAGTAGCCCAAGAGTTCATCAAAAACATGGTAAGACTTCATGGCATACCACAGACAATGCTGTCTGATAGAGACACTGTCTTTATGAGCAAATTCTGGAAGGAGCTTTTCACACAGCTCGGCAGCAACTTGGTCGCCTCATCCACCTTTCATCCACAAACAGATGGACAAAGTGAGGTAACCAATCGAACTCTAGAGTAGTACTTAAGATGTTTTTGCCATGATCATCAAAATGATTGGGAGGAGTACATACCATGGGCAGAACTGTGGTATAATACTACCTATCATGCGGCAATCAAGATGTCACCATATCAAGCAGTATATGGAAGAATACCCCCAGGAATGTCAAGTTATACCATGGGGAACAGCAGCATACATGAAGTGGATGTCACACTTCAGTCAAGAGATGAGGTCTTGAAGAAACTCAAGCATGAGCTTGAGAAAGCAAGGGACCGAATGAAGAAACAAGCGGATAAAGGGAGGAAGGAAGTGGAATTTAAGGTAGGTGACTATGTCTATCTTAAAGATCCATCCTAGGAGGAAAATAAAGGCTGGAAAGCCAACTACAGCAAAGCTGGCTAGGAAGTATTTTGGACCATATGAGGTAGTTGAGCGAATTGGAGCAGTAGCTTATCACCTAAGACTACCATTAAACTCCAAATTACATCCAGTGTTTCACATTTCATTGTTGAGAAAAAAGATAGGAGATGTGAGACAAGTGAATGAGGGACTGCCCGATGTTTTAAGGGAAGATCACCTGAGGCAGCACTCAAAGGAAGCACTAGGATTTCGCATAGTAAGCTATGGGTGCAATAGAAGGCCAGTATGGAGAGTACTCATATGGTGGAGTCATTCGCCCAAGGATGAAGCAACATGGGAAGACTATGACGATATCCAGCAACGTTTCCCTAATTTTCACCTTGAGGACAAGGTGAGTCTCCAAGAAAGGGGGATTGTTAAGTACCTTAGGAGGTAAAGGGAGTGTGAGCAAATGCGTGCAAGGCACCGAGCAGCAAGAGAGGTAGAAACAAGCCAGAATATGCGCGCAAGAAGTATGCATGCAGTGAAGCACGGCCAGGTTCTGACTAGTCCTAATTGACTACAGAAATCCAAGCCAAGAAGAACACCAGCATTGGCAGGACACATGAGCAATCCGAGCAGGAGAAGGACATGGACGGCATGCAGAACTCCAGTAGCAGCAGGACATCATGGTAGGTTTGACTTTAGCAAGATGACCACGCCAAAGAGAAGTCTTGGAATGGAAGGACACGCCATAATGGAAGTCCTAATCCTAGAAGAAAATAGGAAGGTGAAGGTCAGCAACTATAGGAGAGAAGATAAGATAAGGACAAAAAGGCTTAGTCAAAGTAGGAATTCGAGTCTAAGTAGGAATTCAAGAAAGACCAAAAATCCTAGTAGGAATAGGAAACAGTGGGATAAGGTCTATCTTGATAATGTTTTAGTTGACTTAAAATACCTTTTTGACTTAGGAAAATATATCTTAAGTGGATAAGGAACCTAAGTACTAGTTGAATTAGGATAAAGTTGTCTAAATACTATAAATACAGCCCATTATTTATAAGGAGGACATATGCTCCCAATTTTGAATATTTCTCATTCATTAATCAAGAATCAAGGTTAGCATTCTTGTTTATATTTCCGTTATCTTTTAAGAGTTGTTTTCTTCAACCAAGGCAAGTTGCAATAGGTGTAAGAGTTGTCTTGCCTATCCAACATATCCTTTATATATTAGTTAATCCCAAAGGACAGCTTAGGGGACATAAATTTAAGAAAAGAACTCAAGAATCAAACGGGACAGCAAGTTAAGAAGGTTTTTAGTAGGCATGCTGACCCCTAGGAGTAGAAAAGTTGGGGAAAAAAATTCGGACCCCAACACAAACACGCCCGACGCTGCTGCTCTGCCCACAGGAATGCTCCAGTCGCTCCCAGAAGTTCGTCCTACTCACTGCCAAATATGTCCGACACCTTTGCTGTGCTTGTAGGGATGTTCCGGTCGCTCCCTAAAGTTCATTCTTTGCACTACCATATGCGCCCGCAGAGATGTTCCTGTCACTCCCGGAAGTTTGTCTTGCGCACTGCCCAACGCACCCAAAGCCTTTACTGCAACCGCAAGGGTGCTCCGACCACTACCAGAAGTTCATCCCATGCACTTCCAAATGCACAGGATGCCATTGCCGCACCAGCAGGGTTGTTCCGATCTCTCCTAGAAGTTCATCCTGCGCACCGCCGAACGCACCTGACGCCTCTACCATACTCGCAAGGATGTTTCGGTCACTCCTGGAAGTTATTTTCGAGCACTGCTGAATGTGTCCGATGCCTCTGCCAAGTTCGCAGGCATTTTTCGGTAGCTCCCAAGAGTTTATCCCGTGCAGTGCTGAATGGGCCCAATGCCTCTGCCTTTCCCACAGGAATGTTCCAGAAACTCTCGAAAGTTTGTATTGTGTACTACTGAATGAGCCTGAAGCCTCTGTCGTGCCCGTGGAGATGTACCAATCGCTCATAGAAGTTCACCCTACGCACTATCCACCTTGTCTGTCGCCGCTGCTGCATCCATGGGGATGTTTGGTCGCTCCCAGAACTTCGTCCAGCACACCGCCAAACCCGCTCGACGCCACTGCTGCACCTGCGGCAATGTTCTGGTTGCTCCTCGAAGTTTGTCCCGCACACTACCGTACATGCCCGACACCTTTACTGTACCCACGGGGATGTTCCATTTGTCTTAGATGTTCGTCCCACACACTAACCTATGAGCCTGAAGCCACTACCACGCCCACGGGGATGTTCTTGTCTCGCCCAAAAGTTTGTCCCATGCACTGCCGAATGCGTCCAATGCCACTGCTGTGCCCACAACATTATTCTGGTCACTCCCCAAAGTTCATCCCACACACTGTCGAACACACCGAACACCTCTGATGCTCCTAGGGGGATGTTCCGCTCGCCTCAGAAGTTCATCTAGTGCCTGACAACTCTGCCATGCCCGCAGGGATGTTTCGGTCGCTCCTGGATGTTCATCCCATGCACTATCGAACACGCCTGACACCTCTGCTACACTGCAGGGATGTTCCAATCACTCCCAGAAGCTTGTTCCATGCACTGCCCAACACGCCGGAAGCCCCTGCTACGCCCGAGGGGGTGTTCTTGTAGCCCATGGAAGTTCGTCCAATGCACTGTCGAACGAGCCTGATGTCTCAACCACGCCCACACAGATGTTCCGGTTGCTCCACAAATTTCGTCCCGCGCACTGCCAAAAGCACTTGCAGCTATGTTCTAGTCACTTCTCAAAGTTTGTCCGGTGCATTGCCGAATGCGACCGACGTCTCGACCACACGCACAGGGATGTTCCAGTCGCTCCTGGAAGTTTGTCCTGTGCATTTCAGAACCCACCTGCTTCATCTACGATGCCTACAAGGATGTTCTGGTTGTTCCGGGAGTTCATCCAGGGCACTGCCAAATGCGTCGGATGCCTCGCTGAGCCCATGGTCATTTGCCCGTGGGGATCTTCTAGTCACTCCTAGAATTTCATACCGTGCACTGCCAAATGCGCCCCAAGCCTCTGCCAAGCCTATGGGGATGTTCCGATCACTGCCAGAAGTTCATCCCCAGCACTGCCGAACATGTCCAATGCCCTTGTCGAGCCTGCGATGATTTTGCAGTCACTCTCGGAAGTTCATCCCGAGCACTGACAAACACATACAACACCTCTGCCAAGCCCATGGTGATTTTGTGGTCGCTCGCAGAAGTTCATGCAGAGCACTGCCGAACGTGTCCAATGTCTATGCTTGGCCTGCAGTGACTTTCTGGTTGCTCCCAGAACTTTGTCCTGCACACTGCCAGCTGTGCCAAACACTGCTGTTGTGCCTGCAGGGATCTTCGGGTCACTCCTAAATGTTTGTCCCGCACACTACCGAACGTGCCCGATGACACTTTTGCTCCTACAGGAATGTTCCAGTCGCTCCCCAAAGTTCGTACTGTGCACTACTGAACATGTCCGATGCCTCTATTGCACCGGCAGGGATATTTTGGTTGCTCCAGGAAGTTCATCCCCTGCACTGCCCAATGCTCCCAAAGCCTCTTTCATGCCCGCAGGGATGTTCCAGTCACTCCAAGAAATTTGTCTACTGCACTGCCAAACGTGTCTGATGCCGAAGTGCTAACAGAAATGTTTCAGTCGGTCCCAGAAGTATGTCCCGCAAACTGCAGTACACACCCAATGCCTCAGCCATGCCCATAGGGATGTTCTTGGCACTTTCGGCTCTTCTGCACTGCCGAATGCACAGGAGATGATGTTCCGATAGCTCTTGGAAGTTTGTCCTAGGCACTCCCCAATGCACCTGAAGCCTTTTACCCACCCATGGGGATGTTCCGGTTGCTTCCGAATGTTTGTCACGCATGCTGCTCAATGCGTCTGCCGCCACTGTCGCACTCATGAGGATGTTCCGGTCTCTCTCGGAAGTTCATCCAGTGCACTGCCAAACGTGCTGGACACATCTTCCACGCCAGCCATGATGTTCCAGTTGCTCCCACAAGTTCATCCCATGCACCACCCAACGCACCCGACACCTTTTCCACACCTGCAGGGATGTTCTGTTCACTCCCCAAAATTCATCTCGTGCGCAGCCAAACGCACACAAAGCATCTGCCTTGCCCTCGGGGATATTCTGGTCATTCCTCGAAGTTTGTCTCATGCACTGCCAAATGTGTCCAATGTCGTTGCTATGCCCACAGGGATGTTCCAGTCGCTGCCTAAAGTTCGTCCCATGCACTGCCGAACATGCCCCATGCCTCTGTCATGCCAATTGGGATGTTCCGGTCACTCTTGGAAGTTCATCCCTAGCACTGTCGTATGTGTCTGACGCCTCTATCGAGCCTACTTGAATTTTTTGTTTTCTCTCAGAAGGTCGTCATGCGCATGACCAAACACTCCCGACAACTCTGCCATGCCTCTGGGGATGTTCTGATCCTTCCCAGATGTTTGTCCCTCGCACTGCCGAACGCACCTAAACCAGCTGCCGCACCCAGGGGGTTGTTCCGGTCACTCCCCGAAGTTCATCCTGCGCTCTGTCAAGCGCTCTTGATGCCTCTACTGCACCAGTGGTGATGCTCTAGCCACTCTCAGAAATTCATCCCACATACTTCCCAACTATTGAGGACCTTAGGAGGCTAAGGGTGTGTGAGCAAATGCGCACAAGGCACCAAGCAGCAAGAGAGGCAGAAACAGGCCAGAATGTGTGCGCAACAAGCCTGGACGTAGCAAGCAGTGAAGCACAGCCAGGTTCTGACTTAGTCCTAACTAACTGCAGAAACCCAAGCCAATAAGAACACCAGCATTGGCAGGACATGCATGAAGCAATCCGAGCAGGAGAAGGACATGGATGGCATGAAGAACTCCAGTGACAGCAGAACGTCATGGCAGATTTGGCTTCAACAAGATGATCACGTCAAGGAGAAGTCTTGGAATGGAAGGACATGCCATAGAGAAGTCCTAATCCTAGAAGGAAACAGTAAGATGACAGTCAGCAGCTGTAGGAGATGAGATAAGATAAGGACAGAAAGGGCTGTTGTAGTGCTGCCTTTCCTCTCTCCTATTTGTCTGCCAACATTCTACCTCACGACAACTAGAACAGTAGTTTGCTAGGAAGATCATGCTACCTCTCAACTAGTGATCATGCTGACCTCTCAATGAAAGCACCAATTTGTTGGTGTCCTGATTTTTTCCCCAACTTTTCTACACCTTAGGGGTCAGCACACTTACTGAAATCCTTCCTAACTTGCTGTTCCATTTGATTCTTGAGTTCTCTTCTTATATTTATGTCCCCTGAGCTATCCTTCAGGTTAACTAATATATATAAGGATATGTTGGATAGGCAAGCCAACATATCCTGCCTATCCAACATATGCTTATATATATTAGTTAACCTGAAGGATAGCTCAGGGGACATAAATATAAGAAAAGAACTCAAGAATCAAATAGAACAGCAAGTTAGGAAGGATTTCAGTAGGCGTGCTGACCCCTAAGGTATAGAAAAGTTGGGGAAAAAATCGGGACCCCAACAAATTGGTTCTTTCATTGAGAGGTCAGCACAATCACTAGTTGAGAGGTAGCACGATCTTCCTAGCAAATACTGTTCTAGTTGAGAGATCAGCACAGACACCATTCAATTGAAAGGCATCACAGTTACCATGTCATCTAGGCAGCATTCACCCACACCACAAGAACAAACCGGGGAAGACTTTTCAGTCACTAACCGCAAAAGAATCCTTGCCTTGGTGAGGAACCAGCATGCAATCAATGACCAGGTAAGGTATATCAAACACCAACTATCATCTATCATTCATTCTCTTGAACAATTAAAAAGAGATACACCCCGAGTGCCCCAAAAACAAGTCCAAACCCAATAGGGTAGAATAGCCACCTATCACAAATGTCTAAGAGGCTTCAATCAGAAATCATGCGGCACCAAGTGCATGAGGATGAATCTAACTAGGAGCAACTTCCCTCTCAAGAAAGGGGGTAAAAGGCGCATGAGTTTGGGAAGCAGGAGGGAGACTTCCCCAAACGAACACCCACCCCATGATTGCTATAATGATTATAGTAATGATGAGGAAGTTTTGGATAGAATGCTCGCATAATGGCAACCAAGAAGGGTGTAGAATCACTCTGAGGTAGAATCATGGCCTACCACAAGGAGGGAGGATTGGCACTATGACAGCCCAAGCTATTATACATGGCCAAAGGTAAAAATTGAGTTCCTTACCTTAGAGAAGGAAGATCCAACCGAATGGATCTCCAAGGTCGAATTTTATTTTGAGAAACAAGGTTCACACAAGAGTTAGTGAACATATTTGGCCCGTCTGGCATGACAAACTATGAGGGACAGCTTGCCAAGATTAGGCAAGAGGGATCTCTAGAAAGCTACCTTGAAGAATTCAAGAGGTTAGCTAAATTGGTAGGACATTGGCTGGATAGTGCACTAATTGGCACTTGTCTAGATGGCCTTGTACCTTGGCTGAGCTGAGAAGTGAAGATGAGGGATCCAAACTCTCTTACTCAGTGCATTCGGTTGGCAAGACTCACCAACGATGGGAGAAGCATCACCCGTAGCACAACCAAGGTCAGCAAACCCTCAGACAAACTAAGGCATCCTCATGAAGTAAGACAGTGCCCTCACAAACAAAGGACCCTCTCAAACTATCAACCGAAGAAATCAATAGGAGAATTGAAAGAGGCCTATGCTTTAGGTGCAACGATAAGTGGCAAGTTCGCCACAAGTGCAAAAAAGGGCTGTTCAACATCATTGAAGTGGTAAGTGATGAAGAACATGAGGAAAGCAGTGAGGAAGATCAAGAAAGCCGCATGGACAGCAAGGAGGAAGCATACACAGAACACTCCCCAGATCATGCGGAAGAAGGCGAAATCAACTTACATGCAGTAGGGGCAACCACCAAGCCTATTGGCATGAGGTTGTTCACAACCATTAATGGAAAAATGTTTTGGTACTGATTGATAGTGCAGCTACCCATAACTTCATCAACACAAAACTGGTCAAAACACTTTAGCTATGTCCGAAAATGATCGCACCCTTTGAGGTAAGAGTAGGAAGCAGACAGAAGCTCAAGTGCGCACAAGTTATCTAGGCAATGGCAATGCAGATTCAAGGAGTCAAGATAGATGCAGAACTGCATGTGTTAGCCTTGGCAGACCTTAATGTGGTTTTAGGCAATGCTTGGCTTAAAACCATAGGCAAGATAATGTTCGACTACGACTCCATGGCCAAGCACTTCCAATGGAAGGGAACGGGACTGCATGTGGAAGACATCCACCACTAATGCAGTGAATCATTATGAGGTAAGTACCCTTGAACAACTATACAAAAAAAGGGCACAATGTTTGTGATTCTTTTGCCACAAAGGAGGAAAACACGGCCAAACATCATGAAGGGCAGAACAAGCACAAAGATATACCATCAGTAGTAAGAACCTACTGGAGCAATTCAGAGATGTCTTAGAAGAGCCACAAGGGCTACCACCCTCAAGACATTACGACCATGCCATCCCATTAATCGACGAGACCAAGGTGATTAATGTAGCACCTTACCAATATACACACTTCCAAAAGAACGAGGTTGAAAGACAAGTGGAAGAAATGCTATATCAAGGTATTATCTGACCTAGCACTTCCCCTTTTTCTTCTCCCGTTCTACTTGTTAGAAAGAAAGACAGAACTTGGAGGTTTTGCACCGATTACCAGGCACTCAACCAAGCGACTGTCAAGGATTGTTTCCCAATCCCCAACAATCGATGATATGCTAAATGAGTTACATGGAGCAGAGTTGTTTACCCAGCTGGATCTCAAGGCCGAATATCATCAAATACGCATGAAAGAAGAGGATGTGCAGAAGACAGCATTTAGGACTCATAGTGGACACTACGAGTACCTAGTCATGCCTTTTGGACTATGCAACGCACCCTCCACCTTTCAAGCAGCCATGAACGACATCTTCAAACCCTATTTGTGCAAGTTTGTATTAGTTTTCTTTGATGACATTTTGGTCTATTCCAAGAACTATGATGATCATCTAGAACACTTAGCAAAAGCGCTAGAGGTGTTAATAGTAAATCGCTTCGTCATCAAGCCATCCAAGTGCACATTCATGCAAGAGGAGCTTGAATACCTCAGTCACATCATATCCTCAGATGGAGTGAAGGTAGACCAACAAAAGATAGGAGCTATGCAAACATGGCTGACTCCTAAGAATGCCACAGAACTTAGAGGATTTCTAGGTTTGACAGGCTACTACTGGTGATTTGTTCACAAACATAATGCCGTAGCAAAACCATTGACAAATTTGCTAAAGAAGGATGGATTCCTATGGACAGAAAGAGTGAAGACGCATTTAAGTTGTTGAAGCAAGTCATGTGTGAGACCCCGGTGTTAGCACTGCCCGACTTCAACCAAACCTTCGAGCTTCACACTGATGCATGTCAAGATGGAATAGGTGTTGTCCTGAGTCAAGCCGGAAGACCTATTGCATACATGAGCTGAGTCTTAGGGCCCATAAAGAAGGAATGGTCTAGTATATGCCAAGGAGATGTTGGCCATCATCCATGCAGTCAAGGTATGCGACCTTACCTTCTTGGGAGGAAGTTCTTGATCATCACGGATCAACAACCCTTAAGAAGCCTCATGGAGCAGAAAATTACCACACCGGAGCAGCAAATTTCCTTGTCAAGTTGCTGGGATACGATTATGAAATAATCTACAAACCAAGCAAGGAAAACAAGGTGGCAGATGCATTGTCCAGAAGCAATGGAGGTCAAGCGCTGCAGACAGCACGTGAGCCTAATGACACATGCCTCACTGCCATTAGCAGAGCAAAGTGGAATGTATGGACAGAAATCAAAGAGGCAATAGAGATTGATCCTCAAAGCTACGAGCTCACTAAGAAGTTCAAAAATTTCAACCCTAAGGCTAGTAAATTCACCATTAAGAATGGGTATATTTGGCAAAACTAACAGGTGTATGTATCAAATATACCGGGATTAAGAGGGAAGATCTTGAATCACTTCCACAACTCATGGGAAGGAGGACATTCAGGATGGTTCATACTTATATGCAGATCAAGTTATTCTTTTGGTGGGTAAGAACTCAAGGCTGAGATCAAAAAGCTAGTCCGGGAATGTAATGTTTGTCAGCGCACCAAACCAGAAGGTGGCAAGACAAAGGGGTTGTTACAGCCTTTGCCAGTACCGGGACAGGTTTGGGAAGACTTAACAATGGAC
This sequence comes from Xylocarpus granatum, assembly GCA_019650275.1. NCBI lineage: Eukaryota > Viridiplantae > Streptophyta > Magnoliopsida > Sapindales > Meliaceae > Xylocarpus > Xylocarpus granatum. The sequence goes on from BNST01003033.1 coordinate 25,482, forward strand.
TTCATCACGGGAATGCCCAATAGCAAGGGTTACACAGTGATCATAGTGGACAGACTCAGTAAAAGTGCACACTTTGTGCCACTTAAGCAACCATACATGGCAAGAGAAGTAGCACAAGAGTTCATCAAAAACATTGTAAGACTTCATGGCATACCGCGAACAATGCTGTCTAATTGAGATACTGTTTTCATGAGCAAGTTTTAGAAGGAGTTTTTCACACTACTTGGCAGCAACTTGGTTGCCTCATCCACCTTTCATCCACAAATGGATGGCCAAAGTGAGGTAACCAATCGAACCTTAGAGCAGTATTTAAGGTGTTTTTTGCCATGATCATCAAAACGATTGGGAGCAGTACATACCATGGGCAGAACTATGGTCTAATACTACCTATCATGCAACAATCAGGATGACACCTCCTTTTAATACTATATTAGTAGAAGAATGGAATAAAAAACATGGTACATCATTTCAAATAGGAATAGCACCTAGAATAATATTTACATTTGAATATTTAAAAAATCAATGTATAGTAAATGAAATAGCTAAGCAGGTTAAAAGTTATAATTATTGTACTAGGCAGAAGCTAAGGTGCTGATAAGTCTTAGGTGTAGGTGAAAACTTGCGGAGTCTATCAATCTAAAATCCTGATCAGTAAGGAAGAAGAGGTATATGGAAGGTTAGCCCCGAGAATGTCAAGTTATACCAAGGGGAATAGTAACATACATGAAGTGGATGTTGCACTTAAGTCAAGAGATGAGGTCTTGAAGAAACTCAAGCATGAGCTTGAGCAAGTAAAGGACTGAAAGAAGAGACAAATGGACAAAGGAAGGAGGAAGTAGAATTTAAGGTAGATGACTACATCTATCTTAAAATCCATCCTAGGAGGAAAATAAAGGCCGGAAAGCCAACTACAGCAAAGTTGGGTACAAAATATTTTGGACCGTATGAAATAGATAAGTGTATTGGAGCAGTAGCTTATTGCCTAAGACTACCATTAAACTCCAAACTACATCGGGTGTTTCATATTTTGTTATTGAGGAAAAGAATAGGAGATGTGAGACAAGTGAATAAGGGACTGCCTAACGTTTTCAGGGAAGATCACCTTGGGCAACTACCAAAGGAAGCATTAGGATTTTGCATAGTAAGCTATGGGTGCAATAAAAGGCCAGTATGGAGAGTACCCATATGGTGGAGTCATTTGCCCAAGGATGAAGCAACATGGGAAGACTATGATGATATCCAGCAACGTTTCCCTAATTTCCACCTTGAGGACAAGGTGAGTCTCCAAGAAAGGGGGATTGCTGAGGACCTTAGGAGGCAAAGGGAGTGTGAGCAAATGCAAGAAGCAAGAGAGGCAGCAACAGGCCAGAATGTGCATGCAACAAGCTTCCATGCAGTAGGCAGTGAAGCGTGGCCTGGTTCTGACTTTGTCCTAATTGACTATAGACATCCAAGCCAAGAAGGACTCCAGCATTGGCAGGATATGCATGGTGCAATTCAAGCAGGAGAAGGAAGTATGCGACATGAAGAACTCCACTAGTAGCAGGACATCAAGAAAGGTTTAGCTTCAACAAGTTGTTCACATCAAGGAGAAGTCTTGGGACAGAAGAACACACTATAAGGAAGTCCTAATCTTAGAAGGAAACAACAAGATGAAAGTCAGCAACTGTAGGAGATGAGATATGAGATAAGATAAGGACAGAAAGGTTTAGTCACAGTAGGATTAGTCAATCAAGAAAGACCGAGAATCCTAGTAGAATTAGGAAATATTTGGATACAATCTATCTTGATAACGTTTTAGTTGCCTTAGAAAACCTTGTTGACTTAGGAAAACATATCCTAAGTGGATAAAAAACATAAGTACTAGTTGATTTAGGATAAGGCTGTCCAATACTATAAATACAGCCCATTATTTGTTAGCATGAACATATGCTCTGAATTTGTATATTTTCATTCATTAATCAAGAATCAAGGTTACCATTCTTACTTCTATTCTTGCTTATATTTTTGTTATCTTTTAAGAGTTGTCTTGAGATAACTTAGGCTTAAGACTAGGTGAAGAGTTGTCTTCCTCGCTTAAGAGCTTAGGTTGAAGTTAAGAGTTGTCTTCTTCAACCAAGGCAAGTTGTGATAGGTTTAAGAGTTGTCTTGCCTATCCAACATATCTTTTATTCATTAGCAAATCCCAAAGGACAGCTTAGAGGACGTAAATCTAAGAATAGAACTCAAGAATCAAACAGGACAGCAAGGTAGGAGAGATTTTAAAAGTCATGCTAACCCCTAAGGTGTAGAAAAGTTAGGACAAGAAATCGGGACCGTAACATGAACACGCCTGACTCTGTTGCCAAGACCGGAGGGATGTTCCGGTTGCTACCCAAAGTTTGGCCTGCACATTGCTGAATGTGCCTGAAGCATCTGCCACGCCCGCGGGGATGTTCTGTTCGCTCTCAGAAATTGTTCCCTTGCACTGCCAAACGTAATCGACGCTTCTGCCGCACCCACTCGGATGGTCCTGCACACTGCTTAACATGTCCAACACCGCTGACTTGCCTGCAAGGATGTTCCTTTTGCATTCAGAAGTTTGTCCCACTCACTGCCTAATGCGCCGGAAGCCATGCCGGTTGGATATTCCGGTAGCTCCTGAAAGTTCATCCAGTGCACTGCCAAACACGCCCAATGCTGCCGTGCCTGTAGGGATGTTCCGATCACTCCCCGAAGCTCATCCCGCGCACTGCCGAATGCAGCCGATGCCCATGCCAAGCCTGTGAAGATGTTCAGGTCGCTCCGAGAAGTTCGTCCCACGCACTGACCAACACGCCTAAAGCCTCTGCTGTGCCTACTGGGATGTTCCGGCCGCTCCTAGATGTTTGCCCCCACACTACCCAATGTCTGTGATGCTGCAACCATGCCCGAGGGAATGTTCTGGTAGCTCCCAAAAGTTCATCCCACAGACTGCCCAAAGCATCCAAAGCCTCAACCCCTCCCATGGGGTTGTTTCACTCGGTCCTAGAAATTCATTTTGTGCACTGCCAAACGCAGCTGAAGACGCTGTTGCACCCGCAGGGAAGTTCGTCCCGTGCACTGTCAAACACACCGATGCCTCTACCGCGCCCGCAGGAATTTTTTGGTCACTCCCCAAAGTTCGTCATGTGCACTGCCCAATGCCCAATGTTGCTCTCAGAAGTTTGTCTCTCATGTTGCCTAACATGTCCGATGCCACTCTCGCGCCCGAGGGGATGTCTCAGTAACTCTCCAAACTTCATCCCATGCACTGCCCAACACGTTCAAAGCCTCTGCTGCACCCGCGAGGATGTTCTGGTCTCTCTTGGAAGTTTGCCCCATGCACTGCCAAACGTGAGCGATGCCTCTGCTGCACCAGCAGGGATGTTTCAGTCACTCCTGGAAGTTCGTCCCATGGACTGCTGAATACGCCCGACACCTATGCCATGCCCACGGGGATTTTACAGTTTTTCCCGGAAGTTCGTCCCATGCACTACTGAACATGTCCGATGCCGCTGTCACCCCCGTGGAGGTGTTATGGTCGCTCCCAGAAGTTTGTCCCGCACACTGCCTATCCCACCAACGCCTTTTCTGTGCCCGTGGGAATGTTTTGGTCACTCCCAAAAGTTTGTACTGCACACTGCCGAACAAGCACGACACCTCTGCCACGCCCGCTGAAATGTTCTGGTTGCTCCCAGAAGGTCGTCTTGCACACTACCGAATGCACTCGACACCTTTTTTGAACCCGCATGGATGTTCCGGTCGCTCCCGAAAGTTCATCCCATGCACTGCCAAATGCACCCGATGCCTTTTCTGTGCCTGATGCCTTTTCTGCACACGATGCCTCTTCTGCGCCCGCATGGATGTTCCAGTCACTCATGCCTCTGCTGCGCCCATAGGGATTTTTCAGTTGCTCCCGGAAGTTCATCCCACACACTGCCGAACACACCCGATGCCTAAGCCCCACCCACAGGAATGTTCTAGTCATTCCTGCAAGTTTGTCCCATGAACTACTGAACATGTCTAATGCCGCTGCTGCCCTCGGGGGGATGTTCTGATTGCTCCCGAAAGTTTGTCCTGTGCACTGCCAAACCCACCCGACAATTCTGCCGTGGCTGCAGGAATATTTTGGTCGCTCTTGAAAGTTTGTCTGGAAAACTGCTGAACGTGCCCAACCCCTCTGCTGTGCCCGCAGGGATGTTCTAGTTGCTCCCGAAAGTTTAGCTCGACCACTGCCAAATGCGTCCGCCGCCTCTGCCAAGCCCGTAGTGATGTTCTGGTCACTCCCGGAAGTTCATCCCGTGATGAACGAATGCGCCAGATGACTCTGCCGCACCCGGGGGATGTTCCAGTTGATTCCCAAAGTTCATACTGTGCACTACCGAACGCACCCGACACCTTTGTTACACCGGCAAGAATATTCTGGTCGCTTTCAAAAGTTCGTTGTATGCACTGCCGAGCCCGTCAAACGTTTCTTCCGCATCTATAGAAATGTTCTAGTCACACCTAGAAGTTCAACCCAAGCACTGTCGAACATGTTCGACGCCTCTGTCGAGCTTGCAGGGATTTTTCAGTCATTATAGGAAGTTCATCCTGCACACTGCTGACCACACCTAACGTCACTACTACATCCATGGGGATGATCCAATCACTCCTGGAAGTTCGTCCTGCAAACTATTGAATGTGCCAGACTCCTCTGCTCACAGGTGGGGATGTTTTGGTTGCTCCCAGAAAATTCATCCACGCACTGCCAAACTGCACACAACTCCACTCTGCATGCCCGCGGGGATGTTTCTTGTCGCTCCTGGAAGTTCATCCCCGGCACTGCCCAACGTCTTCGATGCCACTGCCAAATCTGCGGGGATGTGCCAGTCGCATCTGTGGAGATGTTCCAGTCGCTTCTGGAAGTTCGTACTACAACCTGCCGAACACGCCTGACACATCTACCAAGCCCGCAGGGATGTTCCAGTTGCACTCAGAAGTTTGTCCCACGCACTGCTAAATGTGTCCAACACCACTGCCACTCCCAGGGGAATGTTCTAGTCACTCCTGGAAGTTCATCCCGTGCACTACCAAACACGTCTAACAATTCTACCAGGCCTACAATGATGTTTTGGCCACTTCACAAAGTTTGTCGCATGCACTGCTGAACACATCCGACACCTCAGCCTCGCCCTCGGTGATGTTCCGGATGCTCCCAAAAGTTCATCCCATGCACTGCTGAACATGCCCGAAGCCTCTACCGAGCTCATAGTGATTTTTAGGTCGCTCCCAGAAGTTCATCCAATGCACTTCCAGACAAGCCCGACCACGCTACTGTGCTCGTGGGGTTGTTCCGCTCACTCCAAGAAGATAGTCCTGGGCATTGCCGAACAAGCCCAATGCCACTGCTGTGCCAGTGAGGATGTTCTCATCACTCCTAGAAGATCATCCCGTGCACTGCCGAACACGCCCCACATATCTACTGCACCCACAAGCATGTTCCAGTCGCACCTGGAAGTTCCTCCTATGCACAGCTCAATGCACTAGGAAACCTTTGCCACCCAGGGGAATTTTTTGGTAACGCTCAAAAGTTCGTCCCATACATTGTAGATCACACTCAACACCTCTGTCGTGCCAGTAAAGATGTTCTGATCGCTCCAAGAAGTTCGTCCCATGCACTGCATAACGCACCGGAAGCCCCTACCGCGCCCGGGGGGATGTTCCAATAGCTCTTGGATGCTCATCCCCCGCACTGCCGAACCCACCCAAAACCTCTGCCGTGCCTACGGGGATGTTCTGATCGCTCCTGAAAGTTCATCCAGAGCACTATTGAACGCATCCAGTGTCTCTGCTGCATCCATGTGGATGTTGCATTCTCTTGCAAGTTTGTCCCGTACAATGCTGAACATGCCCAATGCCTTTGCTGTGTACACAGGGATGTTCTGATTGCTACCAAAAGTTTGTCCCAAGCACTACCGAGCATGTCCGACACCTCTGTCGTACCTGTGGGGATGTTCTGGTCACTCACGAAAGTTCATCTCATGCACTGACAAACGTGCCCAATGCTACTTTCATGCCCGTGGGAATGTTCTGGTCACTCCTGGAAGTTCATCTCACGCACTGCCGAACATGTCCGACCCTGCTGCCATGTCCGTGGGAATATTACAGTTGCTCCTAGAAGTTTGTCCTGCACACTGCCGAGCATGCTCAAAGCTTCTGCCAAGCCCATGAGGATTTTTCGGTTAGCCAAAAGTGCATCCTGCGCACTACCAAATGAACACAATGCCACTGACATGCCCACAGGGATGTTTCAATTGCTTCCCGAAGTTTGTCCCGCACACTGCCAAACTGTTGGGGTCCCTATTTTTTTCCCCAACTTTTCTACACCTTAGGGTCAGCACGCCTACTGAAATCCTTCCTAACTTGCCGTCCTGTTTGATTCTTAAGTTCTTTTCTTATATTTACGTCCCCTAAACTGTCCTTCGGGTTAACTAATGTTGGATAGGCAAGACAACTCTTAAACCTATCACAACTTGCCTTGGTTGAAAAAGACAACTCTTAACTTCAACCTTAGCTGTTAAGCAAGGAAGACAACTCTTCACCTTGACTTGAGCCCAAGTTATCCCAAGACAACTCTTAAAAGATAACCGAAAATATAAACAAGAAAGTAAGCAAGAATGCTAACCTTGATTCTTGATTGTTGAATGAAAAAATAACAAAATTCAGAGCTTCTCTCCTCTTCACAAATAATGGGCTGTATTTATAGTCCTAAGACAGCCTTATCCTAATTTAACTAGTACTTAGGTTCCTTATCCACTTAGGATATGTTTTCCTAAGTCAATAAGCTTTTTTAAGTCAACTAAAACATTATCAAGATAGACCTTATCCCATTGTTTCCTAATCCTACTAGGATTCTTGGTCTTTCTTGAATTCCTACTAAGACTAGAATTCCTACTTTGACTAAGTCCTTCTATCCTTATCTTCTTTCCTACAGCTGCTGACTTCTTCTTTGTCATTTCCTTCTTGGATTAGACTTTTGCTGTGGCATCCTTCCTCTCCAAGACTTCTCTTTGGCGTGGTCATCTTGCTGAAGTAAACCTTTCAAGACGTCCTGCTGCTGCTGGAGTTCTTCACGCTGTCACTTTACTTCTCCTGCTCGGATTGCTTTCATGCGTGTCCTGCCAATGCTGGTCTTCTTCTTGGCTTGGCTTTCTGCAATCAATTAGGACTGAGTCAGAACCTGGCTGAGCTTCACCGCTTGCTACGTGCAGGCTTGTTGCGCGCACATTCTGGCCTGTTTCTGCCTCTCTTGCTGCTTGGCACCTTGCACGCTTTTGTTCACGCTCCCTTTGCCTCCTAAGGTCCTCAACACAAACGTAGGATTTTTTCAGTCGCTCCCAGAAGTTCGTATCGCACACTGCCAAGCGCATCTAATGCTTCTCCCGAGCCTGTACGGATTTTTCGGTTCCTCCTATAAGTTTATCCAGAACACTGTTGAACTCGCCTCACACCACTGCAGTGCCCAAGGGGATGTTTCAGTTGCTCCCGAAAGTTTGTCCCACACACTGCCCAACGCAACCAAAGCCTCTGGCGCACCTGAAGCCTCTGCCAAACCCACAGGGATGTTCTGGTCACTCCCCGACATTCATCTGTGCACTGTCAAATGTGACGATGCCTCTGCTGCACCAGCGGGGATGCTTTGGTCGCTTCCCCAAGTTTGTTCAGTGTGCTGCTGAATGCGTCCAAAACATGTGCCGTGCTTGCAAGATGTTCTGCTTGCTCCCAAAAGTTCATCTTGCACAATGCTGGATGTGTCCAACTCCGCTGCCGCGCCCACGGGGATGTTTCAGTCAGTCTCAGAAGTTCATCCCAAGCACTGCCAAAAGCGTCTGACACATCTGCTGAGTCTGTAGGAATTTTTCAGTCACTCCTGGAAGTTCATCCCTTGAACTGCCAAACATGCCGAATGCCGTTGCTGCACTACCGGGATGCTCTGGTCATTTCCTGAAGTTCATCCCGTGCACTACCGAACATGCCAAAAACATTTGCCGTGCCAGCAGGGATGTTACGGTCACTCACGGAAGCTTATTCCATGCACTGCCGAACATGTCCTACGCCACTACCGTGCCCGCAAGGATGCTCTGGTCAGTCTTGCAAGTTTGTTCCGCATACTACCAAATGCACTGGAAGCATCTGCTGCACCCGTGGGGATGTTTCGGTCCCTCTCAAAAGTTTGTCCAGCATGCTGCTGAACATGCTCGATGCCACTCCACAACCATGGGGATGTTCTTGCTGCTTGCAGAAGTTTGTTCATGTGCCAAATGCACCCGACGACTCTGCCACACCTGCACTGATATTCCAGTTGCTTCGAGATGTTCATCTTGCACACCCGCAAGGAAGTTACAGTCACTCCCAGATGTTTGTCTTGCACACTGCACAATGGGCCCGAAACCTCTGCCGTGCCCGTGAGGATGTTACGGTCACTCCTAGAGGTTCGTCCTGCACTTTGGCAACCATGTCCAATGCCACTGCCACAGCCATAGGGATGTTTCGGTTGCTCTTGGAAGTTTGTCCAGCGCACAGCCGAACGCTCCCGACACCTTTGCCATGCCCATGGGGATGTTCCAACTTCTCCGAGAAGTTTGTCCCAAGCACTGCCAAATGCCTTCGATGCCTCTGCTGAGCCTGCGGGAATTTTGCAGTCTCTACCGGAAGTTCGTCCCGTGCAACGCTGAACGTGCCTAATGCCGCTGCCATGCCCACGGAGATGTTCTGGTCGCTCTGAAAGTTCATTCTGCGCACCGCCGACTGCACCCAACACCACTGCCACACCCATGGGGATATTCCTGTCACTCTCATAAGCTCGTCCCGTGCACCCACTGGTGCACCCATGGGCATGTTCCACACACTCTCGGAAGCTCATCCTGTGCACTGCCAAACGTGCCCGACGGCTCTGCCGCACCTACTGGGATCTTGTGGTTGCTCCCAAAAGTTTATTCTGAGCACTGCTGAATGCGTCCAATGGCTCTGCCGAGCCTGCAGTGATTTTTCAGTCTTTCCCGAAAGTTCATCACGTTCACTGCTGAATGCGTCCGATGCCTCTGTTGAGCCTACAAGGATTTTTCAGTGTCTCCCAGAAGTTCATCCCATGCACTGCAGAATGCATCCAATGCCTTTGCCATTATCGCTGGGATGTTCTCGTCTCTCCCAGATGTTCATCCTGTGCACTGCCTAATGCGTCCAACACTGTTGTCGTGCCCTCGAGGATGCTTTGGTTGCTCCTGGAAGTTCGTCCCTTGCACTCCCCAATGCAAATGAAGCCTTTGTCATGCCATGGGGATGTTTCAGTCGAACCCGGAATTTTGTCCCATGCACTGCCCAACATGCCGGATGCCTCTGCCGAACCTAGGGTGATTTTCTTGTAGCTCCCGAAAACTCATCCCGCACACAGCAGATCACACTCAACGCCTCTGCTGCACTGGCGGGCATGTTTCAGTTGCTTCTAGAAGTTAGTCCCATGCACTGCCTAACTTGCTAGAAACCTTTGTCGCGCCCGTGGAGATGTTCCTATCGCTCTAGGAAGTTTGTCCCATGTGCTGCCGAATTTTCCCAATGCTCTGCCATGCCGGCGGGGTTGTTCCAGCCACTGCACGAATTTCTTCCTGCACACTGTCAAATGCGCCCGACGACTCTGCTGCGTCTGCGGGGATGTTCTGATCATTCTCGGAAGTTCGTCCTGCACACTACCCAATGTAGCCAAAGCCTCTGCCGCACCCTCAGGGATGTTCTGGTTGCTCCTGCAAGTTTGTCCCACACACTACCAAACACGCTCGACGCCTCTGTCGCACCTGCAAGGATGTTCCGACCACTCCCGGAAGTTCATTCCGAGCAGTGCCGAACACATCCGATGCCTCTGCTGAACCCCCAAGGATTTTCTGGTTGCTCTTAGAACTTTGTCCCACACACTGCCAAACATACCCAACACTGCTGTCATGTCCAGGGCATGTTCCAATCACTCCCGGAAGTTTGTCCTGCAAAACTGCCAAATGCGCCCAATGCCTCTACTGTGCCCACGTGGATGTTCTGGTCACTCATGGAAGTTTGTAATGCGCACTACCGACAAGCCTGATGCCTCTGCCACGCCCTCGGGGATGTTCTGGTCCCTCCCGAAAGTTCATCCCATGCACTGCCAAATGCACTCCATGTCACTGCCGTGCCTGCAGGGATATTCTGGTCTCTCCCAAAAGTTCATCTCACACACTAATGAGCGTGTCTAATGTCGCTTCTGCACCCGCTGGGAATTTTGGGTTACTTCCAGAAGTTTGTCCCATGCAATACCAAACGTGCCTGACACCTCTGCCACTTCCACAGGGAAGTATTGGTCACTGCCGAAAGTTTGTACTGCACACTGCCTGACATGCCCTAGGTCTCTACCACACGTGTGGGAATGTTCTAGCCGCTCTCGAAAGTTCATCCCACGCTCTGCCGAATGTGCCCAAAGCCTTTGAGCGCCCAAGGGGATGTCCAAACTTGCTGCATGCATGCTGGTTGTGCACACTTACTGGTCAGTTGCTGCCTCTCTTGCTGCCTGGCGCCTTGCGCGCATTCTCTCATGCTCCCTTTGCCTCCTAAGGTCCTCAACACCAACGCACGCGATGCCTCTTCTGCACCTGTAAGGATGTTCTGGTCACTCATGAAAGTTCATCCCAATCACTACCAAATGCGCTTGATGCCTTCAAAGTGCCCGCAGGGATGTTCTGGTTGATCCTGGAAGTTCGTCCCCTGCACTGCCAAACACACCTACAACCTCTGCCGTGCCTGCTGGCATGTTCCAACCGGTCCTGTAAATTCATCTCACACACTGTCAAACGTATCCAACACCGGTGGGATGCTCACGGTCATGTTCCAGTCGCTCTCAGAATTCAATCCGTGCACTGCAAAACGCGCCCAACACCTCTACCATGCCTCCGGGATGTCCGCCTCCTGGAAATTCATCCTGAGGACTGCTGAACACATCCAAGTCCTCTGCCAAGACCGTGGGGATTTTCCAGATGTTCCCACAAGTTCATCCCACACACTGCCGAAGGCACCCGGTGCTGCTGCCTTGCCGGCAAGGATGTTTCCGGGCTGCTCCCAGAAGTTTGTCTAGCGCATGTCGAATGAACCCAATGCCTCTGCTGCACCTATGAGGATGTTCGAGTTGCTCCCAGAAGTTCGTCCTGCACACTGCCAAACTGTTGGGGTCCCAATTTTTTCCTCAACGTTTTCTACACCTTAGGGGTCAGAACGCCTACTGGAATCCTTCCTAACTTGCCGTCCCGTTTGATTCTTAAGTTCTTTTCTTATATTTACGTCCCCTAAACTGTCCTTCGGGTTAACTAATATATATAAAGATATGTTAAATAGGCAAGACAACTCTTAAACCTATCACAACTTGCCTTGGTTGAAGAAGACAACTCTTAACTTCAACCTTAGCTCTTAAGCAAGGAAGACAACTCTTAACCTTGTCTTAAGCCCAAGTTATCTCAAGACAACTCTTAAAAGATAACCGAAAATATAAACAAGAATGTGAGCAAGAATGCTTACCTTTGATTCTTGATTAATGAATGAGAAAATAACAAAATTCGTAGCTTATCTCCTCCTCACAAATAATGGGCTGTATTTATAGTCCTAAGACAGCCTTATCCTAATTTAACTAGTACTTAGGTTCCTTATCCACTTAGGATATGTTTTCCTAAGTCAACAAGCTTTTCTAAGTCAAATAAAACATTATCAAGATAGACCTTATCCTTTGTGTCTTAATCCTACTAGGATTCTTGGTCTTTCTTGAATTCCTACTTAGACTAGAATTCCTACTTTATCTTGTTTTCTACAGCAGCTGGACTTCCTCTTGACTTATCCTTCTAGGACTAGGACTCTCAATAAGTATCCTTCTGCCCTTAGAATTCTTCTTGTCACGACTATCCTATTGCTACTGGAATTCATCATGCTTGTCCTGCTGCTGCTGGAATTCTCCTTGTCTTTCATTTCCGCCATTGATTAGGACTGAGTCAGAACTTGGCCATGCTTCATTGCTTGCTGCGTGCGTGCTGCTTGCGCGCACTTGCTGGTTGGTTGCTGCCTGGTGCCTTGTACGCATTCTCTCACGCTCCCTTTGCCTCCTAAGGTCCTTAACACAAACGTGTCAGACGCCGCTGCCACGCCCATAGGAATGTTTTGTTCACTCCCAGAAGTTTGTCCCATGCACTGTCGAATGTGTCTGAAGACGCCGCCATGCCCGACACCACTGCTGTGCCTGGAGGAATGTTTTGGTCACTTCTGAAAGTTTATCTCGTTCATTGCCGAATGCACCTAGTGCCTCACCCGCTTCTGCGGAGATGATCCGGTTGCACCTGAAACTTCATCCCGTGCACTGCCAAATGTGCCTGAGCTTCTGCAGTGCCCACTGGAATGTTCCAACTGCTCCAGGAAGTTCGTCCCTTGCACAACCAAACGTGCCTGAAGCCTCTGCAGCACCTGCTGGGATGTTCTGGTCCCTCTAGGATGTTCTAGTCACTTTAGGAAGTTCGTCTCCTGCACTGCAAAACGTGTCTGACACTGCTACCATGCCCACGGTGATGTTCCGGTCACTCCTGGAAGTTCCTGCCATGCTCTGCCAAACGTGCCCAATGCCTCTTTCGTGCTTGAGGGGATTTTCTGATTGCTCTTTGAAGTTCAACCCGAGAATTGCCGAATGTGCCCAGCACCTCTGCCGCATCCACAAGGTTGTTCCGGTTACTCCCGTAAGTTCGTCCCCACACTGCCCAATGTGCCGAAAGCCTCCTCTGCACCTGGGGGCATGTTTTGGTTGCAGAATAAGTTCATCTTCTGCACTACCAAATGTCTCCAACACCACTGCTACACCCACGGGAATGTTCTGGTAGCACCTGGAAGTTCATCCTACACACTACCGAGCACACCCGATGACTCCGCCATGCCCACAGGAATGTTTTAGTCGCTCCCTAAATTTCATCGTGACCACTGCCAAATGCAACTGATGCCTCTGTCGAGCTTACGAGGATTTTTCGGTCACTGTCGGATGTTCGTCCCGCACACTGGTAAATACGGCCGAAGCCTCTGCCATGCCCGAGGGAATGTTTTGGTCGCTCTCCGACGTTCATCCCACAACTACCGAACCTGCCCGATGACTCCACCATGCCCACGGGAATGTTTTGGTCACTCCCAGAAGTTCATGCCATGCACTGCTAAACGTGGCCAATGCCTCTACCGCACCTACAGGGATGTTCCAATCACTCACGGAAGTTCATCCCAACTACAGCCAAATGTGTATGATGCCTCTGTCAAGCCTGTAGGGATTTTTCGGTCTTTTCTGAAAGTTCAACCCGCACACTATCGAACCCGTCTGACACCTTTGTCAACCCACAGGGATTTTTTGGTGTTTCCTAGAAGTTCGTTCGGCGTATTGCCGAACAGGCCCAATGCCTCTATCAAGCCTGCAGGGATGTTCTAGTCAGTCTAGGAAGTTAGTCCAATGCACTGTAGAACATGCCCAATGACTCTGCCATGCCCGCCAAGATGTTTCGATCACTCTCAGAAGTTTGTCCTGCGTACAGCCCAATGCGCCCAAAGCCTCTACCGTGCCCATGGGGATGTTACGGTCACTTTCGAAAGTTCATCCTGTACACTATCGAACGTGTCTGACGCCACTACTACACTAGCAGGGCTGTTCAGCTTACTCCAAGAAGTTCGTGTCATGCACTGCCCGACACATCCAAAGCCTTTACTTCGCGCTCAGGGATGTTCATGTCGCTCCTGGAAGTTTGTCCCAAGAGCTGCTGAACACATCCAACACCTCTATTGAGCCTGCAGGGATCACCCAATTGCTCCCGAAAGTTCGACCTGTGTGCTGCAGAAAGTACCTAACGCCTTTTTCTTGCCCGTAAGGATGTTTTGGTCACTGCCAAAAGTTCATCCCATGTACTATGGAACGTTTCCATAGCTGCTACTGCAGCCAGGGGATGTTCCGACCGCTCCCGAAAGTTCATCATACACACTCCTGAACTGTTGGGGTCTTGATTTTTTTCGCTAACTTTTCTACACCTTAGGGGTCAACACGCCTACTAAAAACCTTCCTAACTTGCTGTCCCGTTTAATTCTTGGCTTCTTTTCTTGGATTTTCCTCCCCTAAGTTGCCCTTCAGGATTAACTAATGTATAAAAGATATGTTGTGTAGGCAAGACAACTCTTAAATCTATCACAACTTGCCTTGGTTGAAGAAGACAACTCTTAACTTCAAACCTAGCTCTTAAGCAAGGAAGACAACTCTTCACCTTAGCTTAAGCCCAAGTTATCTCAAGACAACTCTTAAAAGATAACGGAAATATAAATAAGAATAGAAGCAAGAACGCTAACCTTGATTCTTGATTAATGAATGAAAAGAATACAAATTCAGAGCATATGTTTCTGCTCATAAATAATGGGTTGTATTTATAGTATTAGACAACCTTATCCTATTTCAACAGGTACTTGAGTTCCTTCTCCACTTAGGATATGTTTTCCCAAGTCAACAAGGTTTTCTAAGACAACTAAAACTTTATCAAGATAGACCTTATCCAAATGTTTCCAAATTCTACCAAGATTCTTGGTCTTTCTTGAATTTCTACCTAAACTAGAATTCCTACCTTATCTTGTATTCTAAAGTAGTTAGACTTCCTCTTGGCTTATCCTTCTAGGACTAGGACTCTCAATGTGTATCCTTCTGCCCTTAGAAATCATCTTGTCGCAACTATCCTATTGCTACTGGAATTCATCATGCGTGTTTTGCTACTGATAGAACTCTTTTTGGCATAGATGTCCTACTGCTACTGGAATTCTCCTTGGCAAGGATGTCCTACTACTGTTGGAACTCTGCTTGGCATAGATGTCCTTCATTAATTAGGATTAAGTCAAATACTGGTTGGGCCTCACTGCTGGGCTGCACACTTGCTGTTGTCATTCTTATTATTCACATTTTCTGGCTCATACTCTCCTTTGCCACCTCATTTTCTGCCCATTGCCTTTCCTACATACTTAGGTTCTCAACAATCCCCCTTTCTTGAAGACTCACCTTGTCCTTAAGGTGAAAGTTTGGAAAATTGCTGCTGGATGTCATTATAGCCTTTCCCAAACTTGTATGAGTAATGGAAAAGGTTGTAGCAATCCCTTGGTCTTGCCATCTTCTAGTTTTATCCATTGGCAAATGTCACAATTGTTGTCTTTCTTCTTGACTTCTACCTTGAATCCTTTCAATCAAAAGAATAGCTTGATCTGCATGTAAGTACAGAACATCCTGAATGTCCTTCTTCTCATGAGTTGTGGAAGTGATTTAAGATCTTTCCCCTTAGTCTCGGTATGTTTGGTACATATACCTGCTGGTTGTGCCAAATATATCATTCTTAAGGGTGAATTTACTAACCTTAGGGTCAAAATTCTTGATCTTCTCGATGAGCTCTTGGCTTTGGAGATCATTCTCTATTGCCTTTTTCATTTTTGTCCATACATTCCACTCATTTTTTAGTAAATCCGTTAGTGGTTTCGCTATGGCGCTGTACTTCTGAACAAATCAACAGTAGTAGCTTGCTAAACTTATAAATCCTCTAAGTTCTGTGACATTCTTTGGAGTTGGCCATGTTTGCATGGCTCCTATTTTTGTTGGTCTACCTTCACTCTCTGATATGATGTGATCGAGATATTCAAGCTCCTCTTGTATGAATGTGCACTTGGATGGCTTGATGACGAAATGATTTCTTCTTAACACTTCTAGCACTTTTGCTAAGTGTTCTAGGTGATCATCCTGGTTCTTGGAATAGACCAAAATGTCATCAAAGAAGACTAAGACAAACCTGAGCAAATAAGGTTTGAAGATGTCATTCTTTTAGAAGTGTGCATACCAATAAGGTGCTACATTAATCGCCATGATCTCATTGATTAATGGGATGGCCTTTTCAATTTGATGTTGAATGTGCTGATCTCTCAATGAAAGCACTAATTTGTTGCGGTCCCGATTTTTTTCCCCAACTTTTCTACACCTTAGGGATTAGCATGCCTACTAAAAACCTTCCTAACTTGTTGTCTTATTTGATTCTTGAGTTCTTTTCTTGGATTTTCCTCCCCTAAGCTGTCCTTCGGGATTAACTAATGTATAAAAGATATGTTGGATAAGCAAGACAACTCTTAAACCTATCACAACTTGCCTTGGTTGAAAAAGACAACTCTCTAACTTCAACCTAGGCTCTTAAGCAAGGAAGACAACTCTTCACCTTAACTTAAGCCCAAGTTATCTCAAGACAATTCTTAAAAGATAATAGAAATATAAACAAGAATGGAAGCAAGAATGCTAACCTTGATTCTTGATTAATGAATGAAAAAATACAAAATTTAGAGCATATGTTTCTGCTCACAAATAATGGGTTGTATTTATAGTATTAGACAGCCTTATCCTATTTCAACTAGTACTTAAGTTCCTTATCCACTTAGGATATGTTTTCCTAAGTCAACAAGATTTTCTAAGACAACTAAAAAATTATCAAGACAGACCTTACCCCACTTTTTCCTAATCCTACTAAGAATCTTGGTCTTTCTTGAATCTCTACCTAGACTAAAATTCCTACCTTATCTTGTATTCTACAACGGCTAGACTTCCTCTTAGCTTATCCTTCTAGGACTAGGACTCTGAATGCATATCCTTCTACCCTTAGAATTCTTCTTGTCTGACTATCCCATTGCTACTAGAATTCATCATGCATGTCCTGCTACTGATAGAACTCTTCTTGGCATAGATGTCCTGTTGCTAACAGAACTCTTCTTCGCATAAATGTCCTGTTGCTGCTGGAATTGTGCTTGGCATAGATGTCCTGTTGCTAACAGAACTCTTCTTCGCATAAATGTCCTGTTGCTGCTGGAACTGTGCTTGGCATAGATGTCCTACTGTTGCTGGAATTCTCCTTGGCATGGATGTCCTTCTGCTGCTAGAACTCTGCTTGGCATAGATGTCCTTCATTAATTAGGATTAAGTCAAATACTAGTTGGGACTCCCTATTGGGCTGCACACTTGTTTTTCCATTCTTGTTATGCACATTTTCTGGCCCATGCTCTTCTTTGCCGCCCCCATTTCTACCCATTACCTTTCCTGCATACTTAGATTCTCAACATGAATGTGCCCGATGCCTCTAGCGCGCTCGCGGCGATGTTCTAGCTGCTCCCCAAAGTTTGTGAAACTCGTCACACGAAGTGCCGAACGTGCTTGACACCTCTACTGCACCCGAGGGGATGTTCTGGTCGCTCTCGGAAGTTTCTCCCACACACTTCCCAATGCGTACAAAGACTCTACCGCGCCTGCGGGAATTTTCCAGTCACTCCCAAAAGTTTGTCTCGTGTACTGCTGAACGTGCCTGATGACGCTCTCACACCTGTAAGGATGTTTCGGTCCTCTTAGAAGTTCGTCCCACGCACAGATAAACATGCACGACGCCTCAGCCGCGCCTATGGGTATGTTCCAATTGCTCCCAGAAGTTCTTCCCATGCACTAGCCAACGTGCCCAAAGCCTCTGCCATACTTGCAGGGAATGATCCGATCACTCCTAAAAGCTCATCCCGTACACTGGCCAACGTGTCTAATGCTGCTGCCACACCTGCAGAATGTTCTAGTTGCTCCCAAAAGTGCGTACCGCACACTGCTGAATGCGCCCGAAGACTTTGCTATGCCAGCGATAATGTTTTGATTGCTCCCGGAAGCTCATCTCGAGCACTGCCTAATGCATTCAATGCCTCTACTGAGCCTGCAAGGATGTTTCGATCTCTCCCAAAAGTGACCGACACCGGCCACTCGTGAAGTTCGTTCTGCGTACTACTAAACGTGCCTGATGCCTACGCTACACACACAAGGATGTTCTGGCCACTCCTAAAAGTTTGTCCCACGAACTACTTAACAAACTCAAAGCCTTAGAGGCGCCTACGGGGTCTCTCTTGCCACTCCCAAAAGTTCACGCCGCATAATGACGAATGTGTCCGATGTTGCTACCGCACCTACAGGGATCTACTCTTTACTCTTGAACGTTCATTCCACACATCGCCGAGCGTGCCCGACGCCTCTCTTATGCCCACTAGGACGTTCCAGTCACTCCTCAAAGCTCGTCCCATGCACTGCCGAGCGTGTCTGACGCCTCTTCCAAGCTTGCAGTAATTTTTCGGTCACTCCCAAAAGTTTGTCCCGTGCATTGCTGAATGCGCACCATGCGTAGATTTTCTGGTCGCTCCTAGAAGTTCGTCCTGTGCACTACCGAATTCGTTCAATGCCTCTGCTGCACCCATGGGGATGTTCTGGTCGCTCCTAGAAGTTCATCCCAAGCACTGCCGAATGTGTCTAACGACTCTGCCGAGCACGCGGGGATTTTTCAAACTTTCCCAAAAGTTTGTCCCGCGCACTTGTGAACACATCCAACGCATCTACTATGCCCATGAGAATGTTTGAGACGCACACCAAAGTTCATCCCATGCACGGCCGAACGCGCCCAACCCATTTTGCTGCGCCCACGGAAATGTTTTGGTCATTCCTTGAAGCTTGCCCGCGCACTACTGAATGTGTCTAACACCTTTGCTGTCCCGACGAGATGTTCCGGTCGCACCCATGGGGTTTCTTTAGTCACTTCTGAAAGTTCATCCCGCACAATACTGAACGTGTTCGATGTTGCTTCCTTGCCCACGGTGATCTACTCTTCACTCCTTGAAATTCATCTCGCGCCCTGCTGAACACGCCCGATGCCTCTTCCGCACCCGTTGGGATGTTCCGATCGCTCCCCGAAGCTTGTCCCGTGCACTATCGAACTGTTGAGGATTTTAGGAGGCAAAAGAAATGTGAGCAGCATAAGAGGATGTGAGAGAGATGCCAAGCAGCAAGAGAGCCAGCTACAGGCCAGAATGTACGTATAACAAGCCTGCATATAACATGCAATGAAGCATGGCTAGGTTTTGACTTTGTCCTAATTGACCACAGACTCCAGCATCAGCCAGATACACATGGTGCAATTCAAGCAGGAGAAGGATGTATGCGACATGAAGAACTCTAGCAGCAGCAGAACGTCAAGAAGGGTTTAGCTTCAACAAGTTGTTCACATCAAGGAAAAGTCTTAGGACAAAAGAAAATGCTATAAGGAAGTCCTAATCTTAGAAGGAAATAGCAAGATAAAGACCAGCAGCTCTAGGAGATAAGATAAGATAAGGATAAAGAAGTTTAGTCAAAATAGGATTAGTCAGTAAAGACGACCAAGAATCCTAGTAGAATTAGGAAACATTTGGATAAGGTCAATCTTGAAAAGGTTCTACTTGTCTTAGAAAACCTTATTGACTTAGAATAATTTTTCCTAAGTTGATAAGGAACTTAAAAGTGGATAAGGAACTTAACTACTTGTTAAATTAAGAAAAGGTTGTCAAATACTATAAATACAACCCATTATTTGTCAGCAAGGAGATTGCTCCTAATTTGTAAGTTTTCATTCATTAATCAAGAATCAAGCTTTAGAATTCTTGCTTATATTCTTGTTTATATTTCAGTTATCTTTTAAAAGTTGTCTTCAGATAAATTGGGCTTAAGACAAAGTGAAGAGCTGTCTTCTTCAACCAAGGCAAGTTGAGATAGGTTTAAGAGTTGTCTTGCCTATCCAACATATCTTTTATTCATTAGTTAATCATAAAGGATAGCTTAAGGGACAAGAATCACAAAAAAGAACTCCAGGATCAAACAGGACAGCAAGTTAGAAGAGGTTTTAGAAGTCATGTTAACCCCTAAGTGTAGAAAAGTTGGGACAAGAAATCGGGAGCCCAAGAAATTGGTACTCTCATTGAAAGGTCACCACAGACACCATTCAAATTAAAGAGGCAACACATCACCATGTCATTTTTACTTTCGCCACAATAGCAAACTAACAAGGACTTTGAAAGAATCCTAGCCTTGGAAAGGAACCAACTTGCGATCAGAGGCTAGGTAGATGATATCAAACATCAATTATCTTCTATCATCCATTCTCTTGAGCAATTGAAGAGGAATACACCCCAAGTGGCTAGAAAACAAATCCAAACCAAGCAAGCCAAGAGCAGTAACCTGCCACAAATGTTTAAAAGGCTCAAATCAGAGGTCACGCGACATAAAGTGCATGAAAAGGACTCGGACCAGGAGCAAGTTCCTTCTCAAGAAAGAGGGAAAGGTGCATGAGTTTGGGAAACAAGAGGGAGACTTCACCAAATGAACACCAGCCCCATGATCGCCACAAAGACTACAGCATCAATGAGAAAGTACTGGACAGACAAGCAGCACCATGGCAACCAAAAAGGGTGTGGAATCACCATGAGGCATAACCATGGTGCACCACAAGGAAGAAGGATTGCACTACAACAGGCTAAGCCATTACACATGACCAAAGGTAAAAATTAAATTCCCAACCTTTGAGAAAGGAGATCCAATCGAATGGATCTCCAAAGCTAAATTTTATTTTGAGAAACAATGTCTTGAAGAAGTGAAAGGGTTGATTTTGCATCCTATCACCTGTGTGGGATGGCCAACCAATGGTTGCATCGGCCAAGAAGGAAAAAGGATTAGTTGGACAAGGTTCACACAAGAATTGATGAATATATTTGGCCCCTCCAACATCACCAATATTTGCTCTGAGTTTGATAGGAATCAAGTCTTTCCTTCATCAAATTCTAAGAGTGCTGCACCATATCAGAATTTAGAATACTCATCTCCGACTCCTAAAATGCCAATCTGGAGAACAAGTGAAGACATTTCATCACCAACACTTCCAGCTGATGATAGTAAAGGAAAAGAATTGTACACATGAGATGCATATGTACTTCCAGATGATAGCTACACTAAGGACACAAGTGTTCTAGAACATAACTTGGTATGTCCTAATGCTAAGATAAAGATGCAGATGTCTTGTGATGAGTTGAACAATGCATCTACCAAACGTCTTGATTCATCTAGAATTTGTAGGGAACACTTTGAGGAAAATTTCTAATATTTGAGTTTGAATTTTCCCTCCCATTTACATAAAGATTGTTGAACAAATCTTGGCCATTCAAAGTGACCTTTGTAAAGTAAATCCTAGCCATTCATTTCTCCCATCTCTAACTATAAATAAGCCCCACTTCTTTTGGCCAAACGAACCACCAAGAGTTATAAACACAAGTAGTCCAAGAGTATTGCATAGCATTGTAGTCTGGTAATTCTTTCAATCAACACAAAGCTTCCTTCTTCAAGTTTCTCTTACAATTCTCTAATATCTTCTTTTCTTTAGTCTCCTCAACATCTTAGCTTGCCTAAGGGGATCTTTCGTGCAACAATTAAGGCTTGCTTAGTATAGTAGCTAAAGTTTGATACTAGCTAAGACCCACACAAGTTCAGTAAAAACTTACCCTCTTGTGACAACGCGCACATAGCCTAACCTAGCATAGCATGTGCACCCGCTCTAGATGCACATCGCCCGCACCCATGGCATGGCCCGTGCAGACGCTCTAGTTGCGTAAAGCCCGTGCACATAGCCTGGCTGCACATGGCCTATGCCCACACCTTGGCTGCACATGGTGCGTGCATGCACACATAAACTAGTCACGCAATGCCCGCAACCACGGCCTATCCGCACATGGCATGCGCACAAGCGCTAGACATAGATGGCCCACGCATATGGCCTGGCCGAGCTTGGCAAGCGCAAATGGCCTGCCATGTATTGCCTATGCACGTGCCTTCACCAGGAATGATTGTGCACACGCTCTAGCCGTGCAATGCCAATGGTTAAGGACCTTATGAGGCAAAAGGAGCATGAGCAACATAGGAGGATGCAAGAGAGATGCCAAGCAGCAAGAGAGGCAGCTATGGGCCAAAATGTAGGTGCAACAAGCCTGCACACGGCATGCAATGAAGCACAGCCAGGTTCTGACTTTGTCATAATTGACCACGGAACAGCAAGATACAAATGGCTCATGCACATGGCCTGGTCGCACATTGCACACACCTAAGCCCTACCCGCGCATGCCCTACGCCTACGTCTTTGTCACGCATTCCCAACACCCACACCCTGGACACACATGCCTCGTGCCCACGTTTTGGCCATGCGCTGCCAGCACGCATGGCATGCTGCACATGCCGCATGCACATAGCCTAGCCAAGCATCGCACATGCACACAACCTTACCACGCATTGCACATGCATGTGTCCATCTTTGGCTGTTCATCATGACAGCATACACCCTTACCCTTTCACATATGGGGGTGCTTGTAGTGCACAAGCGTAGGAGAATCATGTATCATAAGCATGCCCACCCTTACAGTTAAGGTGTTGTACCAATGCCTTAACACGATACAGACTTTGCATTGACTGGGTCTAAGTACTAAGCATGAGCACAAGGACATGACGCACATGGCCAATTGAAGCGTGTTATTGTCTAGTTTTCAAGCCTTGGGCATCTTTGACCAATGAGAGAGAAACGGGGAGGGATGATCGAGTTGCGTTCGAGGAGGGGAGGGACAAATTAGATTGACACAGTATTGAGTATCGTCTCCGTGTAAGCAACATAAGTGAATGCAACCACTAGTACGCGTCTGTACTTAAGGGCAAAATTAAGTGGACGGGGGGCCAACAGTTTGATGCGCGAGCATGGAGCCTGCTAACCCACGCCTTCCAATCACCACTCACGCGTCCATTGCGTTCACTCAACAACGACTGGACCAAACAAACCGTAACCCCAATGTTGATGCCATCAGGACTGAGGAAACATCTGACAAGGTGACGCCGACATCACCAGACGTAAAACACTAACTGAAAGATATCGAGATAGACAAGACAATATCTCGCTTGTATGTTAAGGTTCCGAATTCTTACCCCTAACTTTTTATGGTTTAAGGGTTAGCACGATCTCAAGAATTGCTTCTTAAACTTGTTGTCCCATTTGATACTTCAATTCTTGTTAAATGTCCCCAAAACTATCCCTTATGATCAAATACACACTAATAGATATGTTGGACAGGCAAGACAACTCTTAAACTTTTCACAACTTGCCTTGATTGAAGAAGACAACTGTTAACTTCAACCTCAGCTCTTAAGCATGGAAGAAAACTCTTAACCTTGACTTAAGCCTAAGTTATCTCAAGCTAACTCATCAAAGATAACTGACAAAGATAGAAAAGCAATGTCCAAGAATGTCGAATGCCATGATTAATGAATAAAAGCTTAACAATAATGTATGTAATTACAAGTAATGAAACTGTATATATAGTAATGAAAGCCTTGTCTTGTTTAACTAGTACTAGGATACCTTATTCTATTAGGACAAAGATTCCTAAGTCAACAAGGTCTCCTAAGACATCTAAAACTCTATCTAGATTAACCTTATTTAAAGGTTTCCTAATTCCACTAGGATTCTTGATCTTCTTGATTGTAGAATCCTACTTGGACATAAACTCTTAGCCTTTCCTCTCCTACTGTTGCTAGACTAGCCCTTAGCATATCCTTCTAAGGCTAGAATTCATCATAGTGTATCTTATTGCTACTGAAACTCACCATGCGTATCTTGTTGCTACTAGAATCCCTCTTGGCATGGATGTCCTTGGTCAATTAGGATAAGGTCAAAATCTTGTCGAGCCTCACTGTTAGGCTAAATGCCTACTGTATCCATTCTTGACATGCACATGTTCTGGCCCATGCTTGCTTCTGCCACCTTCTTTGCTGCCTATCACATCTCTTGCATCCTCCTATGTCACTCTTATTCCTTCTGCCTTTTAAGGTCTTCAACAATCCCCTTTTCTTGAAGACTCACCTTGTCCTTAAGGTGAAAGTTAAGGAACCGCTATTAGATGTCATCATAGTCGTCCCATTTTGCTTCATCTTTAGGTGACTGACTCTACCAGATGAGTACTCTCTATACTAGCCTCTAATTGTGCCCATAGCTGACTATGCAAAATCCTAAGGCTTCCTTCAGTTGTTGCCCAAGGTGATCATCCTTAAAAACATCAAGTAGTCCTTCATTTACTTATCTCACATCTCCTAACTTTTTCCTCAACAATGAGATATGAAATGCCACTACTCTAATTCACTCAAGCATTTTATAAGGATCGAATACTTCTTAACTAGCTTAGTTGTTGTTGGCTTTTTGGCTCTTATCTTTCTTCTGGGATGGATCTTAAGATAAACGTAGTCTCCTATCTTGAACTCTTCTTTCTTCCATACCTTTTCAGCTTGTCTCTTCATTCAGTCTCTTACTTGCTTAAGTGAGTCTCTTCAAGACCTCACCTCTTGTTTGAAATATGGCATCCACTTCATATAGAGTGTTGTTTCCCATGGTATAATTTGACAATCCTAATGGTAACCTGCCATAAACAGCTTGGTATGGTGACCTCTTGATGGTCGTATGATAAGTAGTGTTATACCATAGTTCTTCCCATGGTATTTACTCTTCCCACTCACTTTGATGATCATGCTAGAAACATCTCAGTTACTACTCTAAAGTTTAGTTAGTTACCTGACTTTGGTCATTTGTTTGTAGATGAAAGGCTGATGAAGCAACTAAGTAGTTGCCTAACTGTGTGAAGAGTTCCTTTCAAAACTTGATCATGAACACCGTATCTCTATCAAATAGCACTATGTGAAGGATGCCATGAAGTCTAACCACATGCTTGATGAGCTCCTGCACCACTTCTCATGCTGTGTATGGTAGCTTGAGCAACACAAAGTGTACACTCTTGCTAAGCCTATCCACCACAGTTAAGATGACCGTATAGCCCTTGCTATTCGACATTGCATTCCCATGATGAAATCCATGGTTGAATCTTTTCAAACTTGTGAAGGTGCTGGCAAAGGTTGTAATAAACCTTTGGTCTTGCCACTTTTTGGTTTTGTCCATTGGCAAGTATCATATTCATTGACTATCATCTTGACTTCTACCTTGAGTCCTTCCCACCAAAAGAAGAGTTTGATTTACATGTATGTATAGAACCAACACGAAAGCCCTCCTTCTTGTGAGTTTTGGAAGTGGTTCATGATTTTTCCCCTTAGTCCTGATGTGTTTGGTACATATAGCTGCTAGTTGTGCCAAATATATCCATGTTTAAGGGTGAATTTATTAACCTTAGGGTCGAAATTCTTGATCTTCTCAGTGAGCTCTTAGCTATAAGGATCAATTTCTATAGCCTCCTTTATCTCTGCCCATACATTCATTCTGTACCACTAATGGCAGTGAGGCATGTGTCACGAGGCCCGCATATTGCACACAACACTTATCCTCCATTACTTCTTGACAAAGCATCTACCACCTTGTTTTCCTTGCCCGATTTGTAAATTATTTTGTACTCATGTCCTAATGACTTGACAAGGAACCTTTGCTATTCAAGTGTGGTGATATTTTGCTCCATTAAGCTCCTCAAAGGCTATTAATTTGTAATGATCAGAAGCTTCCTCCCAAGCAGGTAAGGTCGTTATGCCTTGACTGCATGGATGATTGCCAACATCTCCTCGGCATATATTGACCATTCCTTCTTCAAGGGCACTAAAGCTCTGGTCATGTACACAATTGGCCTTCTGGCTTAATAAAGGATAACACCAATTCCATCTTGGCACACGTCGATGTGTGGCTCAAACTTTTAGCTAAAATCAGGCAATGCTAACACCAGTATCTTACACATGGCCTACTTCAAAGTCTTAAAAGCATCTTCACTCTTCTTTGTCTAGAGGAAACTATCCTTCTTCAGTAAATCCATCAAAAGCTTTACTATGGTGCTATATTTATGGACAAATCAGCGATAGTAACCCGTTATGCCTAAAAATCCCTTAAGCTTAGTAATACTCTTAAGAGTTGGCCATGATTGCATAGCTTCTATCTTGTGTTGGTCTACCTTCACTCCTTCATCGGATATGATGTGACCAAGAAATTCAAGCTCTTTTTACATGAACGTGCATTTGGATGGCTTGATGATAAATTAATTTCTTCTCAATACTTCCAACACCTTTGTTAAGTGTTCCATGTGATCATCATGGTTCCTCAAATAGACCAAGATGTTATCAAAGAAAACCAATACAAACCTATGCAAGTAAGGTGCACAAGTTTGAAGATGCCATTCATAGTTGTTTGAAAGGTGTGAGGTGTGTTGCATAACCCAAAAGGCATGACAAGATACTTAGTGTCCACTATGAGTCCAGAATGTTATCTTTTGCACATCCTCTTCCTTCATTCAAATTTAATGATATCCAGCTTTAAGGTCCAGCTTGGTAAATAGCTTGGCTACATACAATTTGTCCAGCATATCATCAATGGTCAGAATGGGAAATTGGTCTTTTGCAGTAGCTTGGTTAAGTGCTTAGTAATCAGTGCAAAACCTATAAGTACCATCCTTTTTTCTAACAAGCAAAATAAGAGAGGAGAAAGGAGAAGTTCTAGGTCGGATAACCTTATTGAAGCATCTCTTCCACTTGTCTTTCAATCTCATTCTTTTACAAGTGTGCATACTAGTAAGGTGCCATATTAATCCCTTTAATCTCATTGATTAATAGGATTGCATGGTCATAATGTCTTGAGGTTGGTAGTCCTTGTAGTTCTTCTAAGACATCCTTGAATTGCTCTAGTGGGTAGCTTACTGTCAAAGGTAAGTCTTCACGTGTAATTATCTTACACACTAGTAGGGCCACTCAAAACAAAATATAATTGCTATGTAACTATGGCTCTGAGGGCCAAACCAAACCCACTGTCGTCCTCATGGTTCCCGAAAGGGAATGTGTAACCACAACAATCCTCCATGGTGCTCTAAGGGGTATGTTGAACCCATGGTAAGAAGTGACTATTCGCCACGATACCCTACGGGATATGTTGAACCCATGGTAGAACAGTATTTGTGCACAATTGGATAGAAAAATGGGCATGTAAGATGAGTATGGTAGCCACAATCCATAGTTTACCCTAATTATGATCAGTTTAGGAATAATAAGGATATAACACAATGATATCTATAGGAGAATATTTTAAGGATTTAGAATACCTAAAACATATAAATGAAATAATAGTAGTTTATTCTCAATCAAACTTTAGTGATCCCTATACAAATTGTAACAATTTCAGCTTATAGTATAGCCGCTTGAGTGAATACATGATAAAAGAACGATATGATAATAATCCAATATGTTCACATGTATTAATGAAAAAAAAATTAATCACCATTCACCATTGTAGCAGCATATGTTGATCACATAAATATAATTTATTATGTTGATTATAATCCTAAAGAGGTCCTAAAAACTATCAAATACCTCAAAAAATAATTGAAAATCGAGGATTTGGAAAAAACTAAATACTATCTCAACTTACAAATCGAGCACAAATCTAACAGATTATTTATCCATCAATTTGTTTATATTAAAAAGATTTTAAAATGTTTCAATATGGATAAAATTCATCCATTAAATGCGCTTATAGTTGTTTGATCTTTTGATATTAAAAGGGATTCATTTCACTATAAAGAATATAATGAATTATACTTGGTCAAGAAGTACTATACTAGCACAATGTATTAAAACAGATATAATTTTGTCTTTGAAGTTATTGCCTAATTTCAACTCTGCACCAACTCAATGACATTAGACTGAAATTAAACATGTTTTAGTCACCATCATGTAACAATGAATTTGAAAATTTTTTTTCAATAAAATAATGCAAAATTTGTGACTAATTGGTTATATAGATGCTAACTATTTTTTTATCCTCATAAAGCTTGTTCCATACAAGATACATTTTCACTTACAATAATACAATAATCTTATGGCCATCTACAAATCATATTTTTGTTGCTACCCCTTCTAATCACTTTAAGATTCTTGCACTCCATGATGCAAGTAGAAAATGTATATGGTTGCAATTTGTTATCTGTTACATTTAGAGAACATGCAACTTATCTTTTGCTACAAATATTCAAATATATAAAAACAATGTTGTATATTATTATTGGCATATATTAGCTAATGGAGTTGAGTAAACAATATCATATAAGTTTTTTTTTACACTCATGAGTTTCAATAGAGCTAAAAAATTGATGTGAATTGGATCTCTTCACTAAATCTTTTACCTATACCAACTCTTGAGAAGTTAATACATAACATTGGCATACTTCAAATATATAACATTAGCATGCATCAACTCCACAAAATGATAAATTAATATTTGTTTTCTATAAGGGGAGAATTTCATCAAGGGAAGTATATTTTATTACATAAGAATAACCATATAAATCCTTATATAATTGTGCACCGTACTCTTTTTCTTTCTTCTAAGTTTTATCCCACTAAGTTTTACTAGCAAAGCTTTTAACAATACATTAGTAAGCATCTTTAACAAAATTAAAAGAATTGTAATACAAAGAAGACTATTGTGATTACATGGATTCACTATCTAGCCTTACAACAATACATTCAAAATTTTTGTTATATGCATGGACTCACAACCTAGCCACACCACAATACATTTAAAATATTTGTTATATTCCTTATCTTTCTCTATAAATAAGATTGTATATTAATTCAAAAAGAAAAAGAAAAAAATTAAGAAAGCTTATTGAAGTTCTCTATGAGAAAGCTCTCTTTCTTCTCTATGTTTTTTCTTCTTTTATGCATGAGTTAATGGTCTATATACAATAAAATTACTAATTGTTACAGTTGCGTGTAGTAATTATATTAAAAGTGAGTACTAGTACGAGGTCTATCTAACATATGAGTTTAAATTGAAAAATAAAATTGACTTGAATTTAGATTCATAATATAACAAAATTAAAATTGATTGGTTGAAATTAAAAACTAATTATTTCTTTAGATAATTACAATAATTCTAAAAATTGATATATTGTTTGTAGTGACAAAATTTTTAACTTTCATTGGTTTTAATTCAATGTTTTGATTTTGGAGGCCAATATCAAAATTTTAAGGACTAATAATCAATTGAGGTTATGTAAAACAGAAGTGAACTAATTGATTCATTTTAGGTCTTCAATTATTTTGCTTCCTTAAAATTAATGTTCGATACTATTAAAATGAATGAAATATCACTTGTGTTACTTAAAAATATAATATAGCCAATATGGACATCTTAATAGAAATTAATGAAAGAAACTGTATGTGTTCTAGATAAACTTGTGTAAGATTGGTATAACATGCCCTTGCATATCCAATTAATTTTTGTCATATAAATTTGCTTTGAATTTAATCAATTGTGATAATGATAATTACAGGTAGGAAAAAAATTAAATTATACATTATATTTTCGTTGAATGACCTATTAGTGTTAAAAATATTGGTTTAAATAAGTTTACAAAACCAATATATCACAGTTAAATTTGTTTCAATTATTTTTCTTTTCTGTTAATGCTTAAATTGTTGGATTTAGCTACTGGAAGTAATATATTTTCTTTCCTTAATTCCTATTGAGATACTTTTACTATAAGAAAAATAATAAATTTTTAACTTTTGACTTAATCTAAAAAATTTGAAAATTTTTTAGAATCTAATTTTTAAGAATATCACTACCTAATTATTTTATTAAACCATTACCTATATGAAACAAAATTTTTATAATTGAGCGATTTGGTGTTTAAAACTAAGAAATAAGGTTTTCAAATATTTTACATTCAAATTATATTTGAATTATTCTATATGTTAGCTTTAATTGGTTGTTATCAAATTTCTTTGACTTTCAGCATGAAAAATCAAATATATGATTGTATTCATAAGAATATCTATAAATCAAAATGCCGACTTAAATTGAAGGTGTCATTATTAATTCATTTCGACATTGTTAAAAATATATTTCTATCATTTTATTTAAATATAATTAAAATGACATGTCTATGTTATTTTAGCATTGTTAAGAGTGCATAAGATACAAAATGATGGTCACCCACACCTAGTGGTGTCTAAAGGCCCGGTCTGGCTTTAAAAATAAGGCCCATGCAAGCGTACGGGTCAAACCCATTGAAAAATAGATAAACATAACACTGCCCCTAAGCTCGGATCCTAATGGATTGTGTTGGACTGATCCATGAATTTTTAATATTTAACTCAAAAATTAATATTTAATTAATAAAAATAAGTAGGGTCGAGATCATATCAGACTCTACTACTTACAGGCCAAGTTGGACTAAGCCCTGATCAGCTGGACCCCTTTGACGGCTTTACTCCAATCCTTATTTTTTTCTCTTTCGGACTTCTTTCTATCATTATTATCAAAACTAATCTTATCATTGTATTGATTGAGAAATTCAGAGTTTGATGGTAATAACAAGGATCAATACAATGATGGCATTGACACTAATGAGGGTCATTTCATGTCAATTTTCATCACTAAACTATTTAAAATATAGTTCCATAGGAATTATCTATGATACATATACGTATCAATATATAATTTATTTTAACTTTTGCATTAATATTTTAAGTTTTTCGTTTATATTTAAATACTATTTATTATATATTTCAAATTTTTTATTTTAAGTTTTAATTTTTTTATTAATACTTCAAGTATTATTTATCATTTATTTTATATACGTCAATACTTTTTGTTTTTAGTTGTAAGTTTTACAAAGGCTGTTACGAATACCAAAATTTAAAAAAAAAGAAATTGAATGTGTGTGTGCGCTCAATATTTAATAATTTTTTTTAAAACTTGATGTAAGTTTTTTTTATATTTTTTTTAAAATTTGAAATTAGTAAAAGCACAAGTATTTTACAAAAAAAAAGAGTAGTGAAGAAAATTTTAAATAATATAAAGAGAAAAAAAATATTTTATTGATAAAAGTTTAAAAAATTAAGATAAATTATATTATTTAATTTTTTTTATTCTCTAACTTAAGTGAGATTCATTTTAATTATCTTAAATTTTTATTTACAAGAATAAATTTTTTTATTAATTATATTATATATCACATGGTTATAACTAATTAATTATTGGTAGTTAATTGTTAGTTAGTGTTGTCAAACGAAGGAGGGAAAAATATAAATACTAATCCGTGTGTTGTAATATTTTGTCATGGACTCGTCGATAAAGAGAAAAAGCAAAAAGACGAG
Organism: Xylocarpus granatum; assembly: GCA_019650275.1. Lineage (NCBI taxonomy): Eukaryota > Viridiplantae > Streptophyta > Magnoliopsida > Sapindales > Meliaceae > Xylocarpus > Xylocarpus granatum. Next base: position 56,581 of record BNST01003033.1, read on the forward strand.
GATCAGAGTGCAAAAGACACGATAAAATTCTAAAATGGTACAAACAAACCAACCTTTGTTTGGTATTTAAAAAAAAAGAAGAAGAATGCAAGGCCGTCGATTTCACGCAAGTTAGGAGTGAGAAAATTCTAGAAACTCCTCTTTCTCTCTGGTCTATAATTAACCGTTGAGTCTTCCCAATTTTCTCTTGGTAACGTGTTTCCTCTTTCTCTGTTGTACGTTTAACGTATGTATATGTCGATGAATCGAAAGAGATCTAGTGTATTTGTTCATCGTTGTTGTTATTGTATTGGGTTCATTCTTTGATATTGATCTGTCGTCTGTTTCCCTTGTGGGTTTAGTTGTTTGGATTCAATGGCGTCGAAACGCATCTTGAAGGAGCTCAAAGATTTGCAGAAAGATCCTCCGACGTCTTGCAGTGCTGGTATTTTTTATTTATTTCTATTTATTGAAAAGTAATTATGAATTTACCCACTAATTTGCTTGTGTTAATGCAGGTCCCGTCGCGGAGGACATGTTTCATTGGCAAGCGACCATAATGGGACCTACCGATAGCCCATATGCGGGTGGGGTTTTTCTTGTTTCCATTCATTTTCCTCCTGATTACCCCTTCAAACCCCCCAAGGTGCAATCTTTTTCCTTTTTTTCTTTTCCTCCTTTCGTTCAATTATTTCGTTGATTGTTGGGAGAAATCATTAGCTGTTGCGTACTTTTGCTATAAATTCGGGTGACAAGCCCTCATTGTTTGAAAATTGTGGAAATCGCTTTTCACGATTACCATCTTCAATCATGGTTCGCAAACATATTCAAATGATGAAGTTACACGAATTTGCTATGATATTTGAAGTGCTGATCTTAAATATATTTTCTTGTAAGGTTGTGAAATTATTAATTTCTTGAAAAGTCTTCCTTATATATTCTAATTTGTGGCTTCACAACAAAACAATTAGCGTTAGATGCCTTCCCAGAACACCTTGAAACTATACATTTTCTTTTTTACTTTTTCACTAGTTGAGATTTTTAAGTTCTCCTTGCGGTTAGAAGAGTTCATGTGTTGCTGGTTATATTGCTGGTTGAGGAGATGGATAATGTTATGGTTGATGAGAGAAAGTTTCTGGTAGAAATGAAAAGTAAAGTTTCCAAGTGCTTTTGAAATGGAGAGGACAGGAAAGAAGAAAATTATATACACTCACCTGATCCTGTTTAAATTTGTATTTACTTGTATACTATCATCATTACTTCATTATGAGACTTGGATACCCTTTTGGGGGTCTAATTTCATTATTTTGAATAAAGGAGAATTTGCCTATTGATAGAATCTGTTTTGCTACTTTTTCCATCTCCTAGGAAAATTACTTCAGTTATTATTAGAAGAAATTATTGATTCTCCTGATGTGGCTTGACTCTCAAATGTGATTCGTTTGCAATTAAAAAGGGGAAGAAAGCTTTTATTTTATTATTCCATTACTTTTTTATTTAATTTCAAATTGCATTTTTTCTTCTTGGCTTTATATGTTATGCCATTGCTGCTAATTTGTTGGAATTAGTGCAATTATGGCTAAATTATTCGTTTTGTTTGTTACATATAATAAACATGTGACAAGGCTAATCAAGTTATATGTTTCAGGTTGCATTTAGGACGAAAGTCTTCCACCCAAATATCAACAGCAATGGAAGCATATGTTTAGATATTCTCAAGGAACAATGGAGCCCAGCACTTACTATTTCCAAGGTTTGATTTAACTGTCCCCTTTCTGGCATTTTTATTGTTATCATCAGGATTCAGCTTTGAAGTTGATTATCTGTTAAGACTATATTAAGAAAATTGGGCGATGATCAGCAATTTAACACAAGACACTCTTCATCTGTTTTGAAAGTTGTAAGAATACATAGATGAAAATTCTCGTTCATTAACCTAAACTATAAATTGATTTTTTAATGTTTTGTGGAGATTTCTTAGCCAGTATATTTGTTCCTTCTTCTGTGATGAACGTGCACCCACAGACAGTTAAAGATGCTTATAATGGCAAAATGCTTGCATGGCAAAATGCTTGCATGTTCTCGGCATCCTTCTTTCTGGAGTTTTGGCAGTTGCCGTTGCCAAATCCCAAGTTTGTATACAAACATCACACACATGTTTGTGTCCCAGGACAGGATTATGGGTAAAATTAGTTCAATATTGAACTGTTCATACATGGTCAGCAGCTATGGAATATGCTAGCATCAAATGAGATTCAATTATGAGCTGACCTGATGAACTTGGTTTTATTATTGGAACAGTACATCTGACTGATTTCCCTCTCATGAAATCTGGCAATCTTGTTTTGTACATGGAGAAATATATGTGAACATCTGATAGGATATGTTATTTTGTTGTGCACAATCAATGCTTCTCATGCTGACTGAAGGCAAGAACAGTTGGTGCTATAACAAGGTTATGAAAGTTACATAACCTTCATATTCATAACTTGTTGTCTTGTTGTCTTTGTTTTTGGTTTATGAATCGAGAATGTTGATGATAGAAAAGGTTTTCAAGATTGGGATTTGGTATCAGGGTTCACTTTTATTGCCTGAATATGAGCTAATCTGTATCAGATTTTCAAGTTAATTGGATATGGTGCCCTTCTAATAGTCATTTGCTTGATTGTGTGAGTTTCTTGGTAATGCTAACAAAGACCATTACACGTGGTTTGTGCCTGCTGATCTGCAAGCAATCTGTAAGCAGTCAACTATGAAGTATCTTTTAAAGAACTTTGCTGCAGTTAGTTTTAGACATACGTGAAACAGCTGGGTTTGGCTGTTTATTGTGAATTGTAAATAAACATGATATTCGTGTCTTAACCGCTGACTACTTTTGAGTTCTGTTTCCAAGTAGGTATTATGTATCTAAACAAAAAGCCTACCAAAACATTGTAAAGGTGGATACTGGATGGAATCATATGTGCTTTGATTAAATCATTTGACAATCAGCAGAAAAAATCTATAGGGTTCACAAAGACTAATGTAAATTTTAAATACAGCCCTACTAACAATTGTAGCTCTTTGCTTTCGATACGTTTTATAAATCTTTGGTGGAAATTAATTGGTGCTGTCATGAATTGAATTTTCATATTGACTACTCTGTTTTGGTTTATAGGTACTACTGTCCATATGCTCTCTTTTGACAGACCCAAATCCTGATGATCCTCTTGTGCCTGAAATTGCCCACATGTACAAGACTGATAGGGCCAAGTATGAGGCCTCAGCTCGCAGCTGGACTCAGAAGTATGCAATGGGTTGATGGTGGTAGATTCCCCCATCACATGGATAGAAATTGGGAGTCCATAATTCTATTCTCCTCTAGGTAAGAAAAAATATGTGAATAGAGTGCTCCTGCTTTCTGTTTTGTTGTCCTTTTTGGAGCTGATAATTGGCAAGGAACTTGGTTGGTTCACTCTGTGAATATTTGTTTGAAGAAGACATTGAAAAATGGGAGAGAACAACTGTAATATAATGTTTGCTATGTTTATTGCAAGTGAATGATCTCTGCTTCTTGGACTAAGTTTATCCTCTTTATGTCTAATACTTGAAATCACAAGTGATTAATTTTGAAGTGTTTCTCTTGCTTTTTTTGGGATTGTGGTGATTTTGTTGTTCTTTGAAATCTAAGTTTTAAAATGTGTTTGATAACACTAATCTCTAGCAGATTCACTCATTTTTTCTTAAGACATCCTTAACAGTTGTGGTTTAAAGAGACCGTATTTCAATACCCAATAAAATCTCTCAGTACCCTGGCCACTGTTTGTATTGTAGTATGACATCCCTGTGTTAATAAAATGGTTAGTTGTTTGCTGATGGGGAAGGTTGATAACGCTGAATCCGTAATGCACACTGGGATGCAAATAGGTGAAACGTCAGACCATATTGACCTATCACGTACTAATGTTATTAGCATGATAATCAATTTCATAGGTAGATAGTTAATAAACGATGTGGCCAATAACACCGTGCATTATCAGATACGGTGAGAAAGTGATATAAACTGTTAAATGCATTTTTCAAAATAATTTTAGATCCTGCATTGATATATTAGATTTTTAAAAAATAATAATAAAATTATTTACAAAGAAGTACCATTACATGAGATGAGACGGCTCTTGCGGAAACCCTTTCTACTATTCAAGAGTTTCTGCGAATGACAAAGCCCTAACACGGTGCCTGGTGCGGTGCATTCTTGCTTTAACAAATGAGCACTCTCTCCTCCCAGCAAGAAGTTTACCATTATCTTCTATTGTCCGCATTGTCCAACATCTGGCAAGCGGTGTACCGTGTTCTTTGCTAATTTGATGCCCTTATGGCTTCTCCCTCTTTTGCATCACCTAAAATAGAGCTCCTTGTAGTTACAGCATCCCTTCACCTCCAAAATCCCCACTAATTAATAACTTCAATTCCAGCATATCTAATAAATAACAGTCCTGTATCAAGAGAGAGGTTTCTGTTGTGCTATTGATTTTTGGCTTTCGAGAATTAGGGATGGAAAAATTTTCAAAGTACAGTTACTCCCTAATGCTTGCTCTATTAGGGAAAGTTATGGAATGAGGATGTATGCATACAATACTTAAACATGTCTAAAAAACTAAAATTTAAATTATGAAAGTCATTGACAATTAACCTTTCGTCATTGGTTTTTTTTTAATATTTTTTGAGAGTTGTCAAAACCTTTTAAGTTTTTTAAATCTTTTTAACATAGTGTTTAACAAAAATTTTGAGTTTAGGGACCTTTGCAAAGCAAAATACCTCCCAATTTATAAAATTTTTCCCATCAAATAATTCTCACACTTAATAGAGGTATTATAACTATTCAATATTGTAGTTTCATATTTTAAATTTGAATTCTAGAATTACAAAATATAATGAAGAGTTAAGAGTCATAATTTGGATGTTACAAATTATTTCTTAATGAATTTGAATGTTACAAATTCATAATTTGTAACTTACATTCTCCCACCTGGTCCGCAAACTTCAAATTCTCATATACAAAAGATAACATACATGAATTATGGTGATATATTATCAAAATTGATAACTTCTCTTCCATGTATTACAGATGTATGATACTTTTTATTGTAACCTTAATGTCTTAATCTTAATTAATAAATCTTATGTTTATTCTTAGTCCAACATAATGACCTTAACTTAATGAATAAATTTCATGTTTATTTTAGGTCTAATGCAAATTTTGTTTTCTTTTAAATAAATATGCACACTTTATTAGAAAATAAATAATTAGAGTTTCATAAATAACAATAAATTTACATACTAGAACCAAGTCCCTATATGTATTACGTGATCCTTAAATCTTGATGGTGGCATGCCTTTTATTAAAGGATCTGCAATCATCAATTTAGTGTTCATGTGCTCAATGACCACTCTATTTTTCTTAATACATTCTCTAATTGCTAAGTTCTTAATGTCGATGTGTTTACTTCAACTCCCACTTTTATTATTTTTAACCAAGAATACAGCAGCTAAATTGTCACAATATATCCTTAATGGCCTAAAAATTGAATCCAAAAGTCTAAACCCAAATATGAAACTCTTTAACCAAACTCCATGAGAGGTGACTTCCATAGTAGAAGTAGCAATTAATGATTGCTTAGCACTTCTCCAAGATACGGCTTCGCTAGCTAACATAAAAATGTATGTAAATGTTAATTTTCTTGAATCATTGCAGTCAACGAAGTCAGAATCTAAGTAGCCAACTACTTCCAGATTGTCAGTTCGTCTATACATAAGTATGTAATCTTTAGTCTCTTAAAGGTACCTTAAAACTTTCTTTGCAACCTTCCAGTGGTCCATTTCTTAGTTACTATGATATCTTTCCAACATTCCAACTACAAAAGCTATGTCAGGTCTTGTACAGACTTGAGCATACATAATGCTTCCAATAGTTGAAACATATGGAATATTGTTCATTTGTTCTTTTCAAGATCATTTCTAGGACATTGGCTTAAATTCAACTTATCCCCCTTAATAATTGATGCTACACTTGGAGAACAATCTTTCATCCGAAATCTTTCTAGAACATTCTTGATATAAGTTTTCTCAGATAGACCTAAAATATTCCTATGTCTATCTCTATGTATCTTGATGCCAATGACATAAAATGTTTCACCCATATCTTTCATATCAAAATTTCTAGAAAGAAATTATTTCACCTCATGTAAAAACCCTTTATTATTAGTTACAAGTAGTATATTATCCACATATATAATAAGGAAACATATTTTATTTCCATTAACCCTCTGGTATATACATTGATCTATGATAGTTTTTTCAAAACCAAATGAAAAAATAATTTTATAAAATTTTAAATACCACTGTCGAGAGACTTATTTCAATCCATATATAGATTTCTTAAGTTTACAAACTAAATGTTCATCATTACTAGAAGAAAATCCTTCAGGTTGTTTCATATAAATCTCTTCTTCCAAATCTCTATTAAGGAATGTTATTTTCACATTTATTTGATATAACTTTAAATCAAAATGAGCTACTAATGCCATAATCACACGAAAAGAATCTTTCTTAGACACAGGAGAAATATGTTTTGTGTAATCGATTCCTTCTTTCTGAGTAAATCCTTTAGCAACAAGTCTAGCCTTGTATCTCTCAATGTTGCCTAATAAATCCTTTTTGGTTTTAAATATCCATTTACACCTTATGGGTTTAAATCCTTTAGGCAACTTAACAAGATTTCAGACTCCATTCGTTGACATAGAATTCATCTCATCTTTTATAGCATCATACTATAAGTTAGATTGCTGACAACTCATAGCCTATGAAAACGTTTCTGGATCATTTATGGCTCTAATATTATAGTTTGACTCTTGTAAATACACAATATAATCATTAAAAATTAGTAATTGTTTTACTCTAGTAATTCTTTTTAATATTGTTTAAACATTTTCTTGAGAAATATGTTGCACAACTGATTGTTAAACAACTTGATCTATTAAAACATCACTAGTTTGTGAAATTTGATTTTCATTTGGTTGAATATCAACTATTGTTTGATCAACATCCATTTACACCGAAGGAATGTTATTAATGACAATCACTTCAGTACTTGAAACAGATCGTTTTGAATGATCATTTTTAGAAACTATGTTCTGGAATTGATCCCTCTCACTGATCAAGTCATTCTCAAGAAACTTAGCATTTCTTGATTCCACAAACTTAATGTGATATGATAGACAATAAAATTTGTATCTTTTAGACCTTTCTGAATATCCAACGAAATATCCACTTATGATTTTATGATCCAATTTCTTTTTTTGTGGATTTGAAACTCTTATTTCAAAAGGACAACCCCAAATGCGTACATGTTGCAAACTCGGTTTCCATCCTTTCCATAACTTAAATGGTGTTTTTGAAACAGTCTTAGTTAGAACCTGGTTTAATATGTACAGAGCTGTCTTAAAAGCTTCTGTCCACAAGGACTTAGGAAGTTTGAAGTTATTAAGCATACTCCACATAATATCCAATAATGTTCGATTTCTTCTTTTTGCTACACCATTCTGGTGTGAAGAACTAGACATAGTGTATTGGGCAACAATTAGATGTTTTTGAAAAAATCTTGCAAATGGTCCAAGTGCTTGTCCATTCTTTGTGTATTTACCATAGTATTCACCACCTCTATTAGATCTCACGATTTTTATTTACTTACCACATTATTTCTCTACTCTAGTTTTGAATATTTGAAAAGCATGTAATGCTTCATCTTTAATATTCAACAAATAGATATACATAAATCATGAATAATCATCAATAAAAGTGATAAAATACTTATAACTATATGAGTCTATATTGAAATTACAAATATCTATATGTATGATTTCTAATAGGTTTGAACTCCTCTTGGCACCTTTCTTTGACTTATCGGTCTACTTACTCTTTATCCAGTCCACACAAGTTTCAAAATTAGTAAAATCTAAAGTACAAAGTACTTTATCATTTACTAACTATTTGATGCTTTCTATGAAGATATATCCTAATCTCCAATGCCATAACATAGAAGAATTTTCATTCATAACACTTCTTTTAACACCAATATGAGTATGCATTGTATTATAACAAGCATTGTTTTGCAAATTAATATGGAAAAAGACCATCAGACAATGCACCATTTTCAACAAGATTAGATTTACAAAAATTTTAATAAAAGAATCTGAAAAGTTGAAGGAATATTCATAGGGTACAAGTCTAGAAATAGAAATTAAATTCCTAAAAAAAATCAGAATATAAAAGGTCTTTTCCAAATTCATTACAAAACCACTATTAAGAATTAAACTGTATGTCCGAATAGCTTTTATAGTTAAGCTTATTTTATTTCTAAAATAGATAAAATGCTCAGCTTTCACTAGTTTCCTTACGTTTGCAAGCCTTACAAAACGTTTATAATATGGATTGTAGAACCAAAATCAATCCACATGTGTTATGACAAACTTCAATCATATTAGATTCATAATTTGCAAAAGAAAAAGAAATATCTTTCTTAATAAGTCATTGCTAAAACTTGATACAATCCTTCTTTATATGCCCCTTTTTCTTACAAAAGAAATATTTGGATTCTTTCTTTATTTCAATTTGGATAAGTAATTTTTTTTTCACTTTCTTCTTAATTTTTCCCTTTGTTGCCAAATATGCACTTTGAATGTTTACTCTCATTTTTGCAATCAACCTTCCCTCTTCTTAAACACACATGGTCATCAATTCATTAATAGACCATTTATCTTTATGTGTGTTATAAGAAATTTTGAAGATTTATATGGTTAAGGAAGTGAATTCAAAATATAGTGCACAAGGAAAGTTTCAGATATTGTCAGATCCAGAGTTTTCAATTAAGCCGCAATATCTCTTATCTTCATAATGTTCTCTCGCACACCAATGATGGTGGTAAGTTTTATGGAAAAGAATTGCATAATAAGGGTACTAGCTAGTGCTTTATCTGATTACTCAAACTGTTCATCAATAGCCTTCATCAAAGCATGGACATCACCATGCTAAGCAATTGAACCATGTACACTAGCAGAAATTTTAGTTTTTATGAACATTGCACTAAGACGATTAGATCGCTCACAACGTTCATAAAGTTTAATTTATGCTGGAGTGCTAGTATTAGTAAGAGGTGATGGCTCGTCTTTCTGTATAATATAATCTATATCCTGCCACCCTAAATACAATAATATTTTCTCTTTCTATGTCTTATAATTATCTTCTACTAGTTTAGGAACATCTAAGTTGATATTGAATATATTTATAAGTTGTGATGCTATAAAAATACATACTTATGATAAATTTTATTGAGACTTAAATGTTATCATATTTTATTAATATAAAATAAACATAAAATACTACCTATTGGCTAAGTATTTTATTCAAATAGAATCACATATCTTAATGATAAAATATTATATTATATCTAATTTCTTAACTCTTGTGGGTAAATTAAGAAACATAATATAATATTTTATTCTAATTAATCATATAAACGTGATAAATATTCCTGTGGGATAAAATTTATCATATCTAGTACGATCAATTACAATTAATGTCTTAAATTATATATGATTCTAAAATAATATAAAATTTTATTTAACTTAAGGATGTTATGGCTACTCCCTGATATATTATACTTTTATAGATCACCAAGACATTTCAATGAATATATATATATATGTCTTATAGAAATTTTATTTAAAATATTTCTATATTTATTGTATAGGTAATAGAGAATAATATATTTAGCTAACAATCACAAACGATTGGAAGGGTCACAAATGATTCCACTTAAAACCCAACCTCCTTAGACAAAATTTTTTCAAACATATAATTATAAACAAATAAAATACTACAACTATATCTAACAATAATACTTCAATATGACATTTTTTCTATTTACTTAAATTTTATGCATTTTTTTAATGTATTTGCATAGTAACTTCTATTTATAAAATGTATGCATAAAAATATCAAATACATAAACTTAGCAAATTATATTATTGTATACATAAAACACAAATTATATGCTTAAAATAATTAAATCCAAGCTATGTATATAACATAACATAAATAATATGTATAAATTCAAACATTTAAATTATACAATATAATTTAATTTTGTTTAAATTAAAATAAATTAAATTATTAATGAATTTGATTGTATTAAAATATTTAAAGTAAATAAATATATTTTAAATACAAGTCACAAATTTAATAATGGGCATTTTAATTTTTCATGCAATTAATATTAATATTAAAAACGCATAAAAATATTAAATGTGTCTAATTAATGAAAAAGTGGTCATGGCCCAATGGTCAAGTATTACAATATATGGGCCTACTTTTGACTCCAACTCTTTACAATTTATTTTTCAAATACTAAAGAAACCCGTATGATATGTCATCCATATATATTAAAGACAACCGATAAGTCATCCACTAGTAAGGGTCTTTTTCAACCTCCAGTCGGGTCAACCATTTTTGACACCGTTTTTAATATTTTTTTTACATTCAAAATGTTATAAATTTAATGTTAAAATAATTTATAACATATATTTCTAATAAAAATATATAAATATAAGTTGCATGAAAAATAAAAATTTTAACAAATTCATAATTTTATATTTTTCTTTCATAAAACTCAATAAACTAAGCAAAACAGAGATTATTAACATGCTCTAATACCAAATGTATGCATACAATACTAAAACATGTTTAAAAAACTAAAATTTAAATTATGGAAGTCATGGATAACCAACCTCTCGCCATTGCTTTTCTTCACGTTTTTTGAGTGTTGCCAAAACCTTTTAAGCTCTCTAAATCCTCTCAAGATGGTGTTTAATAAGAATTTCGAGTTGAAGGACCTTTGCAAAGTAAAATACCTCTCAATTTATAAAAGTCTTCCCATCAAAGAATTCTCTCACTTAATGAAGGTATTATGGTTACTCAATGCAGCAGTTTCATATTTTAAATTTGAATTCTAGAGTTACAAAACATAATAAAGAGTTAAGGGTCATAATTTGGATGTTACAAATTATTTCTCAATGAATTTGAATGTTACAAATTCATAATTTATAACTTACAAAGGACTGTACCTAAAGATATGAGATTTTTAATAGGCATCGAGAAATAGGAATATACCTGAGTCGAGTATAGAAAAGATTATTACCCAAACTCATATTTGCCTCATTTTCTATATAAATAAGTAGGAGATATTGTTCCTCGTTTAAAAATCTTCGCACTCATAACTATCGGATGTAGACATGCAAAATGGTCCCAACACCCAATACCCACTCCATTGTCATACCTGCCGAGAATGGGCACAATGTAGTTGCTACCTTGCCAAAAGTCCAGTGGTCTCTAAGGAATGAATTTTGACAAAGCTCATAAAAGGTTTATACCTTCCTAACCTTTTGTTTCCCTTACCTGTTTACATCTTCCTAGCAATTGCCGCAACCCTGATCAAGTACCATCTTTTTAATAGCCAAATAACTTTAGCAGGCAACAGTGTTCTTTCTTTAAACCCTCCAAACAAAAACTTCCATTGAATTTTTGAAGATTTATTTATTAGCGACTCTTTACAATAGTATAATGACTCAGTATGAACTACCCACATTTTGATTTGCTCAAGTAAGTAAAACCGTATGAATATTCCATCCAAGTCTGTGGTACCACTAACTATCGGCAAACATAACCCCCAAATAAGATCGAAATAAATTCTGAATTGATACTGAATGGTGTTTTTAAAACATGTTTGAATGAAAAGGAAGCCAAACTTTTTGAGTACGATGGAGATTTTTAAACCAGAAACTTGAATGCAATTGAGAATGAAGACCATGGGCACGTTGTAAACATGGCATTTGGGCTTAACTATCATTGATGGGACAACCTTTCACTGCTCTTTTTGTTGGCTGCATATTGTTGTTCGCTTTCAGATTAGGCTGAGCAATTTTGCTTCTAAATCATCCAAAAATTCTCATAATTATTGAGAAGTGTGTTTAGGTAGAATTCAATTACTATTTTTAATTAAAGAACATAATATTTCGTCCTCCTCTCATCATTTAACTTTTTTTTTATCGTTAAGATTGTTTGTTTACTCGTGAAAGATTTATACACAATAAAAGTTAATATTCGGTCAAAAATATTTTTAAAACAAATAAGAAATAAAAATTTCAAATTTTAATTTAAAATTAATTTTATAAAAATTATATATTTAAAATTTAGGACTGTACTTGTATGTCATGTAATTTAAATTCTATGTATTTATTATCTCAAGCTCTCACAATCACTAATTTCAAAGATCATGTAGTTGTCTTCGGGGTGACTTTGGACACATGGAAGGATTTATAATTGCATTGTGGACTCATGAGGACAAGGCGATTGATATTTATTAAAAAGGTAATGGCTGGCAAGCAATGGGGAGAAGGGGGGTTGTCCACATTCTTCTTGTTGCAACTCAAGTGCGTGTATAATTTGGGGAGTCGTCACCTTTGCTTCGCCTTCGAGCCAAAAGCGTAAGCATAAATAAATAAATAAATGCTTTCTATTAGTGTTTTGACGCTTACCGTCTGGTTGAGCCATTCCTCCTCCTCTCCTCTGATTAACATATTAATAAAAGAATAAATGGCTACGTAAAAGGATAATAAAAATTAATGAGAATAAATAACGTCAGAATTGGGATGCTTGTCTTCCAATTCAGTAGAATAATAATTAAAGTGTGTAATAATACAAAATTATAAATTTAATAACGCGCCCCGGCACGGCACATTCAATTCGACAAAATGTTTTTATGGAATTCACGGTATGCAAAGAGGATTCAATCGTCCAGGCCCATTCCACACACCGACCCACTAAGGGGAGGAGGGGCTGCCACTGTAACAACATCATGACTCCTAAACGGTGTTTTTTTGGTTCCTATCAGCATGGCACCATTTATTATTAATTCATAATACTAATTTATATACATATAATATTAATTTTAAATAATATAATTAACACGTAAATTTAATTATTTGTCAACCAATGGACAACTTTTATTTGTTTGTGATTCGAGTGCTAATTGATAAACAGGGTCATCAAGGATGGCAGAGAACTCAATCATCCCCCCGACACGTGTACTCTAAATTGTGAGGACGGTCTCATGTAAACTGGTTCCTCTCTCTTTTGACTCCAGCTAAAACTCTGATAATCCATCATCTGGACCATTGAATTGAACTGTTTTGTCAATCACGTGGAAAAGTAATGGCAATGTTATTTGTGCCAGCTTGACACTTGCATCCGCCTTAACTTAAGGTCGGTCAATTTAGCCTAATCAATCAATTTCGTATACATGCGAATCCAAACAAAAGCCAGATAGGCCTCGGTATTTACATCATCTGACTTAATTTGTAGAAGTTTCTTAATTACATTACATCTTTCCCAAGAATGTACATGGGCAAAGGACTAAACTGACCAAGACCAGAGGGTGAGTGCGTAGGAAGACTTGGAAGAGGGGAGGACTTCTAATTAGCCACGCATTAAACAAAAAGGAAAAATAAAATAAACAAATAAATAGACAAAACAAACAGAAACTACTACACTTTTGACACGTTAATTTAGGCAACTCGATTCATTGCTTCCGCCTCGGCTCCGTCGACAATGACCCCACAACCTCCACCATGGCTGACTTCAGTGCCCACGAGAAGAAAAATGCCCCCCCACTATTTAATTTTTAATTTAATTCTATTCTTCCTTTTAAACCTGTGCCCCTTCTCATCCTCTCTTCGTCGTCGCATTACCATTTCCGTTTCCATTGCCATTCCTTCGCTCTCTCCCTTCCCGCCAATAACTTCTCCCTGTTTCCGATTCCATCTATACATAGATATATATATATATATATATGTTCATTTCACTTCATATTAAGCTAGTGGTCATTTCCACCGCCACTCTTCTTCCACTTCAGCTCGATATTTCTTACTTTCTTTTACACTCTCATGTCTTCCTTCTAAAACCCTTTGGATTTGCTTCCAAATAATCCACCATGATCAAGTTTACAGGGCATGTCGCCACTACTAACAAATCCATCCATCACTCACCTCCTAACAAAATCGTTAGGATCACCCTCACTGACGCCGACGCCACCGATTCATCCAGTGACGAAGAGCCGGACCTGCGATTTAACCAGCGTCAACGACATCGAATTAAAAGACATGTAAAAGAAATCAGCCTTATTCAACCATCAAAATCACCGTCACAAAAGCCTGTTCTTTCTGCTAGGCAAGTGCCAAAGAAAAACAAGAGACCTCCTCCACCGGTAAGTGACGTCACTCGCCTGAAAAAATTCAGAGGTGTTCGCCAGAGACCATGGGGAAGGTGGGCTGCCGAGATTCGAGATCCGACACGACGGAAACGGATCTGGCTTGGCACTTTTGACACTCCTGAAGAAGCTGCCAAGGTTTATGATAAAGCTGCTGTTAAACTAAAGGGCGCTAACGCTGTTACCAACTTTCCAGTCTCTGTCAAAGCTGTAGACAGCGGTCAACAGAATAGCGTTGAATTGTTCGACTACTCTCAGAACACTAAGTCAGCTACATCGCCCACCTCTGTGCTCCGTTATGACTTGTTCTCGCCGTTTGACGATTGCTTGGGTTACGGTTACATTGACGTTTTCGGGTTCGGTATTGATTTGCCGTTAAGTCCGCCAGATTTTGTTTTTTCTGGAGCATCCTTCGCCGAAGAAGATTTCAGTGAGTTTGACGTCGACGATTTTTTAGTGGAGGACTAGCGTTACTGCACGTGTCTATTTCTGGCTTTGCCACCTCGCGGACTGTTTAGTTTGGTAAATCAACACGTCGGTTTCGTCCTTGGCTTTACTAAACGGCCATACATCATTATCATCTATTTGGAATGTGGCATGCAATGTATTTGCCGCTATAAAGGACCCTTCGCCGGATGATAATTTACGAAACTGCTCTCGTATCAAATTTTTTTTTGGTTTTCTGGAAAATTGTATGTATCATGAATGAAGCTGTGGAGCGTAACTATATAGAGAGTAGGAGATTTTGAGAAGATTTTTGTTTGGGTGATAGTTAAATTACGATAAATGTAGGGATATAAATGTAATTTAAATTAATGCCATTGGACCTATTATTTTAATGATATTGACAAGTAGACCGGAGTGTGTGTCCATAAGAATTCCGTCCATTTCACCCTAGTGTTTTGAAGTTGGCCATAGTAATTTTAAATTTATATTTAATATTTTTTATTTGGTAATAAATTAATAAGTCTTTAACTTCTTCTGACGTAAATTATAAGTGAATTTAGTGGATTCTAGTTTGGTTGAACTTTAAAATTCGAATGAATGAATCTTCTTCGTTTGTTTGGTAGCAAATAGCAATGAATACTCGGAGCATTGGACAAATTGAGGAAAGCTAGTCATGCCCCCAAGAGAGGCTGGCCTTTGTCGGACGTTCTGGGCTCCAGTAAAATTTAGTTGCTTTCCTTTACCAAAAAGAAAGATGGGTTGATATTATTTCATTTTATTTTATTTTTTTCACATGATTATTTTTTCTCGGGAAAAAATTTAGGGGAAAAACTTAAATTCTCCCAAATCAAAACTTGTATATTGGACAATTTTCAATTATTTGTGCAGCAGCATGATAGGCCCTACGTTAAAATAGAAAAGGATATGGTGGGCGAGGCAGTAACAGGTGTTTAGTGGTGGCCAAATAATAATAGGAGCAAACCCCACAGTATGCCCGCATGCTGTCGTAATGAGATGTGATTTGGAATCGGAAGTAGCTTTTAATTGAGTAGCTGTGAACCGGTGGCGGCTGAAAAAAAAATTAAAAAAATAGGACTTTGAAAAGTATGAAGTGCTTAATCGTCAAGGAAATTTTGGGAGAGGATTGGTGTGAAAAGAGAACATAAGGGATTTGGTCGACCCCATGGTTGGCGACCAAACAGATTCGATTCATTAGCAAAGCCAAGCATTGCTATTGCTAATTGACATTTGCCATCACCACCACCTCAACTAACAGCCAGTAAACAACAGCCGCCTTCCACTATCAATGTATCTATCTTAATCTCTGCCAGCCACCATTATCATTATTATTATTATTATTATATTAAGTCATTTGTCATGGTCATCTCTAAATTGTCTTCAAAATTACTCAAAACATCGAAAATCTCAAATTATTGATACCTGTTTTTCACGGTTGCTTGTAAAATGACTGACTGACTCCGGTGGAATCAGACCTTAGTGTCCTCAAGTTAATCCTTTTATCTTCTTCTACGATTAAGATTAGAGATCAGCAGTTTTAGTTATATAAGAAAACAATATAAAAAGGAGCAACAAGCGGCTAATACTCATTAGTGTGATCGGAAGAAAATAAAAAGGAAAGTTATGGGGAGGTGGTGGGGGTGGTAATTTAGGCAATAAAATTGATTTGGTTAGATTGTTCCTTGGAAGGCAAAGAGTTAGTCAAATGACAAGACGCCTTGAAACCATCAGACCAATCCATTCCATTCTGAAAATATCATGTGCATGCATCCACTGTGCTACCCTTACGAGGCCCCGTGTTTTTATGGTCAATGGGCACACTAGTTGTTGTTGCTCTTCTCAATTTGAAATCATTCACCTTCAAGGATATTGTTTGTCATTCGTGGTCGCCAACAGAAGTAACTGAACCAAGTGATGAAACCCATTGTGTTATGTTGCATAGTAATAATTAAATATAAAATACTCAATTTTCGTGGTCCTATCTATCAAGAGTTCCTAAAATTTGACGCCTTTTAAAAGAAACAAAACGCATCCAAAAAATAATAATAATAATAATTAAACTTTAAATAAAAAAAAGGTAGGAGGGCCACGCCATCCAAAATAAAATAATAATAATAATAATAATAAGATAAGTTTGCAAGTCACGGGAATAAATAACATAAAACAAGACAAGAAATGAGGTTGTGAGCTCTCCGCCACAGCGGCTCCATACCTCCCCCCTCACAAAATTTGTAAGTGGTGGCCGCCGTCTTCATTAGTGCAATTGCATACCCCATAATTTCTTTTATATGGGCGGCACTCTTCAATTTAAGGAACATTTTATAAGGACAAGCATCTTCTGCCTTGCTTGTAAAGAAACAATGAAATACATCACAATAATGATTTTAAGCAAGTGTTATGCGGTTCAATTTGTAAAAAAATTTGAAATTTAAATTATGCTCTCAGAACAAATTTGATGGCTTGCATCGAATTGAGGAGAAACATAATATAATTTTTGTAATATTTAAAATAATCACAGTCAATAATTACACCCATGAAGGAGGCATACTATGACATGAATATCGCATGCATTTAGTGAAAGTAACAAAACATATTTAGCATTAGGAAGAAGAAAAAAGACAAAAACAAAAATGAAAGCAAATGATAAATCACAAATCAAGAGACTCCATTTCGTTACCAATTATCTGTAATGGGGATTATGAAAAAACCTGAATAACACAACGAGCTATTGCCGTTTTATCAAAAATTTGCTTAGAACTATTGCCATTTGCATTTATTTACAAAATTTTGTTCTTTTTAAAAATTCATGTCTCAACTACATTTCTCGTAATTATTGTCATTTTACCCTTACCTACAAAATGGACATAACAATAAAAAGCGAACAAATTACATTGTTCTGTAAGATAACATAATATTTAAATTAGAGATAGATTCTATTGAGAAATGGTGGTTTACTGTCTCTGTCAATTTATGATCATTATACTTATATTGACGTATATTTATGAGTATGTGTCTAGATACATCATAATAATATGCATTATGTTACTTATTTTCAAATGCAGATTGTCATTAAAATCTTTCCATTTCTATTTTTTTTTCTTTTTCTTTTTCATTTTCTATCTATTCTAGTTTTCGCTAATTTGATCTAAATTCAAATTTCTTAACAAGTATCAATAAATGATTGAAATAGTAAATATCTAGTCCGAGTAAATAAATATTACATAAAGGAATTCATAGTATCAATTTTAGTGCATATTAATTCATGATTCATATTTATATTGGTATAGAAATTTTGATATACCATAAACCCTTAATTGACTAGAATTAGATAATGGAAAGATTTTATCCATACATTACGTATAATTGAGATGAGGTTTAATAAAATATGACTTCATTGTGGTTGAAGGGTTATAACACATTACTAAATGTTAACCATAATTGTTAAACCTTCAAATAATTCGAAAACACAAAAAGTTCAGAATGAGTTCACAATTGTTTTACATTGAACTTGCATAGTCAAATCAATAATCAAAGACAATGAGAAATATTTGGGAGAGGAAAGATTATCGATAATGAGACTAACACTTTTGAAATAATATTTAGGCTGAAACAAATATATATTTTAAGTGTTATATATATATATATATATTTATGAATTTTTTAAAGTGTTTAAAGATTTTTTTTAGGTTTGCATTGAAATATAATTTATTGTAAATTATATGGTCACATTGATAATATAGATTATCTTAGGATCTAAATATAAATGTATAATTATTAAATAATTACATATAAACCCACATATATATATATATATATATATATATACTTAATTACATTTAGTTAAAAGTTAATCAAATACTTTTTATTTTAGTGCATAAATTTAAATGTATAAAATGGACATTAGGTGATCATGACCATTTTATCTACGACACACGTTCACTTTTTAATCAATGGTGAGGACAAATATGAAAATTCATGATTACTTCAAGTCTATACATGCGTGAATTAAGCTAGAAAACTTGGCTCTCTCTCTCGTCCACTTGGCCAGGCTTGTTCTTTCTCCTTTGGTGGTGTAAATTATAGATTCTTTACACAATTGAACAAATTTCCATCACTCGTTATTATGTAAATGAGCAAAAAGTCATCTCTATTGTCATTTTAGGCATATATATAATATATATATATATATATTAAGGCATTTTGAAGACTGATTTATTAAGGTACAGAGCCAGGTTTGTTGCATGAGGTTCGCTTAAAGGCAAGGAAAAGATTTCAATGAGGTCTTCTTTTCTGTTGTCAAATATAATTCAATAGAAAAGCTACTGGCAATGGTTGTCATATTGGATTTGGAATTGGATTAGCTAAATGTAAAAATAGATTTTCTTCATGGTGGACTTGAAGAGAAGATACTTGTGGAACAGCTTGAAGGGTTTGTAGAATCAGGGAAAGAAGATCATGTTTGCTTACTTGAAAGGTCTTGTTATGGTTTAAAGTAATCGTCCGGGCAATGATACAAGAGGCTTGATGAGTTTATGATTGCTCATAGTTATTCAAGAAGCTTATATGCTAGTTGTGTCTATTTTCATCATCTGGATCAAGGTAGAGCAATATTCTGTTTCTTGTATGTTGATGATATGCTTATAGCATGCAAACATAAAAGTGTAATAAAGAAGTTGAAAGTGCTTCTCAATAAGGAATTTTAGATGAAGGACATAGAAAGTGTAAATAAAATTCTTGACATGGAAATTCTCAGAGATAGAGAGAGGAAGCTATTGCGTCTGAATTAAAAAGAGTATGTCAAGAAGGTTTTACATAAGTTCAACATGTTTGAGTGTAAACCAGTTAAAACTCTAATAGTTGGTCATTTCAAATTGTCAGCTTCTCAATCACCATCAAGAGAGGAAGAAGAGTTGAAGATGAAAAATATACCACATACATAGACAGTTAGTAGCCTAATGTATGCAATAGTGTGTACTAGGCCTGATTTGGCCTATGTAGTGAGTTTCGTTGGTAGATATATGAGAAAACCAGGAAAGCAATGTTAGTGAGCTGTTAAGTGGATTCTCAAATATTTGAAGGGGACTTTAGACTGTGGATTAGTCTACAAAAGATGTGAACAAGTCACTAGCTGGCTATGTGGTTATTGCTTAAATTTTGCAGGAGATTTGGGTAGAAGGAGGTCAACAACTAGTTATTTGTTGGCCTTGAATTGGTGTGTTATAAATTGAAAGTCATGTTTATAATCTATTGTTACCTTAACATCAAATGAGGCTGAATTCATAACTTTAACTGATGGTGTCAAAGAGGCTTTATAGCTTAAAGGATTAGTTAGTGAGTTGTGGGAAAAATATGAGCACGCAACATTGTTTTGTAATAATCAAAGTACCATATTTCTCTCAAAGAATCAGGCTTATCATGAGAGATTGAAGCACATATGTGGTAAAAACTTCTTTATTAGAGGTGAACTTGCAAAAAGTTCTATTTTGCTTGAAAAGATTCATACAAACATAAACCCCCTGACATGTTAACTAAGGTGCTTTCAATTGTTAAGTTTAAATTGTGTTCAAGCCTAGGAAATATTGATAATCCTGGTTAGAATCGAGTGAAAGGGCAAGCAGATTTTGAGCTTCTTAAAGACAATGTAGAGATTTGCTAAAGGTTGATGTCTTTAAAAATCAACTGGGTTCATTTAGAAACAGCTGATGTGGGCAGTTGATTACTGTTGATGGGTAGTTTGTTAACTTGGAACACAGAATGAAGCTGATTTTTGGCCAGCTTTTGAGGGCCACAACTTCCAATATATTTGTCCATTCTTGGTATGTAGTCTCGTTAGAAAGCTTGTTGTATGTACTACACATCTGTAGTTCCATTCTTGAAATTAAAGCTTGATTTCTGTGTTTGCTGCTGTGGATATGAGCATACTTTCGAACCACGTAAATCAATTCTTGTTTCAGTGTTTGTTGTTATTTCTCTGGTTTTGGTTCCTCTTAGTTGCATTTTAAATTAGCACGTTTATTGATATTATTGATTGAATTGAAGCCAAAATCCTAACAGTTTTATTTTCCATTTAGATTATCTAGGGAGACTGAAGAATGGGAAGGAATTATCATACAACAGCGTTATCCTTGAGATGGGAGTGACTATGATTTTGAATACAAGGAGGTATTATACTTTTTTCACTACATTTAAAGTTTGTTTTCCTATAACTTGGAAATTAAACTTTTCTCTGTATGGCCTTGGTGTTTTTGCTTTTAGTCTATGTTTCTAATGAATTCAACGATATTTCTCTCTTTTTTATTCAGGAGAATTCAAGCTATTGTTAGATGGCTTTTGTTGCTTTTTTTGATTTCAAGCTTGGATTAAAGTTATTTTGTGACTGCCGGAGTAAAGTTTTTGGATAAATGAGACAAACCTCATTACAAATACTATTAAAAGCTATGCTGCCCTTGTACTGAGAATGTAAATAGAAAGAAGAATCTAGAAACTAAAATACAGAAGAATGGCTTATAGCAGTTACTTGATGACTGGAATGGAGGACTGTGAGGCGGAAGTATGCTTCCCTTTCTTTGAGATGGCTACCCAAAATGATGTTCAGGTGGAAATATTGTTGTTGACAGTTGATTTATATGGGTTTAACAGATTTTTGTTTACTGTCAAGATAATTTGAGCTTCAAGTGTGCATATTACTTTGTTTGCCAATCTTTGAGGTTAATGTGCGGAACACTCAATTCCATATGTAGTGAGCTCCTTATTAGCAAAGGGCGTCAACTCTCCTTGGAGACTGAATGCTACCTAGAATTAATTTCACTTGGTTGGTTGTGAAGGAATATTACATGTCTTAGTATTTGTGGATCTGTGCTTTAAATTCTCTCAATGTTCTGGGCATTTTTGACAAGCTTGATGGTTGAAGCAGAAGGGAAGAAAACCGAATGCAGAAGCAGGGGTCGTTAGGAATGATGAGCTGGCATCTTAGCTGTCTAACCACTTTCTATTTTTGCAGATAAAACTCTGCGTTTTAACCCTTGTTGTAGGATGAATAAAAGGCTGAAAAACTTGTAATTGAAAGACAGTTCTTGAATAAGAAAAAACGCACAAGAAACAGAGTGAATAAGCTCTGGAAATTCATTCATATATGCTTGCTGCGAATTTACAATTTTTCTAGTCTTAAAGAAGCTGCTTCTTGGTGATAATTCTGGCTTGGAATAACTGATCATCTTCAACAACTGGTATCAGAGCAAGGTTCAAGAATCATCATAAATGGGATCAACTAAGTTCTCCATTGAGAAATTCACAGGTGAAAACGATTTTAATATGTGGAAACTGAAGATGAGGGCATATTTTGTGCATGAAGGGTTGGAAGAGGCATTACTTGAAGAATCAAGTATGTCACCTGAACTTTCAGAAGACGAGAAGAAAGAGATCTCAAAGAAAGCTCACAGTGCTCTGGTCTTATCACTGGGAGATGGGGTTTTGAGAGAGGTTTCAAAAGAAACCATGGCAATTGGTCTTTGGAGCAAGCTTGAGTCCAGGTATATGAAAAAATCCTTGGCTTATAGATTGTATTTGAAAAAACAATTGTATGCTTTTCGTCTAGAGGAAGGTGGGTCACTTAAAGAACATCTTGATGCATTTAACAAGATTATTTTGGATCTTGAGACCATTGACATAAAATTTGAAGATGAGGATCAGGCTTTGATGTTGTTAACATCTTTGCCTTCAAGTTATGAGCATTTTGTGGAAACTCTCCTTTATGGCAGAGATACAGTCACCATGGATGATGTGAAGTCGGCATTGAGTTCTAAAGAGCTGAGCAAGAAAGCAGATCATAAGGATTCTGGAGTCTCGGAGGTATTAAATGCGAGAGGCAGGCAAGACAAGAAAGAACTAAAAGGCAAGTTTAATTCAAGATCAAGTTCAAAGGGAAGGAAGCTTAAATGCTTCTTCTGTCATAAAGAAGGTCATTTTCGAAGGAATTGCCCTGAAAGACAAAAGAAGAAAAAAGAAGGACATTCAACAAATCAAGCAGATGCTGCAATGGTAACTGGAGATGATTTCAAAAATGCCTTCTTACTAACAGCCTCAGATGTTGATCATGAAGGTGAGTGGATCTTGGATTCTGGTTGTACATTTCATATGTGTCCTAATAAAAGCTTGTTCATTTCGTTGAGTATGTTTAACGGAGGTAAAGTTTTGATGGGAAACAATATGTCATGTAAGATACAAGGAATTGGATCAGTGAGATTTAAACTTCATGATAATAGTCATAAGGTCATAGAGAATGTAAGATATGTACCGGATCTAAAGAGAAATTTGTTGTCTTTGGGAATGTTTGATGAGGCTGGATGTACATTTAAGGCTGAAGGAGGGGTTCTTAAAGTGATTAAGGGTTCTTTAGTCTTGTTAAAGGGAATTAAAAGGAATGGCCTGTATGTTTTAATAGGGAATGCAATAGTTGGTGAAGCAGTAAGTATAAATGGTAGTGAAATGGATTCTGCAATGGTGTGGCACCTAAGACTAGGACATTTGGGTGAAAGAGGCTTAGAGGAATTAAGGAAGCAAGGGTTGCTTGGTTGTAATTCTTTAAGTTCTCTTAAATTCTGTGAGAGCTGTGTTTTAGGCAAACATCATAGGATTAAATTTCAGACTGGTAATCACAATACTACAGAAAAATTAGACTATCTTCATTCTGATTTGTGGGGACCCTCACAAGTTGCTTCATTGGGAGGTGCTAGGTATTTTCTGTCAATTATTGATGATTATACTAGGAAGGTTTGGATTTTCGTGTTGAAAACCAAAGATCAAGTGCTAGAAAGGTTTATGGAATGGGTGAGACTCATTAAAAATCAAACTGGCAAGAAGATTAAAGTTCTAAGAACAGATAATGGCATGGAGTTTTGTAGCAAATCATTCGATGAGTTCTGTAAAAATGAAGGCATTTTGAGACACAGGACAGTGAGGTATACTCCTCAACAAAATGGTGTTGCAGAGAGACTGAATAGAACAATCATGGAAAGGGTAAGATGCATGCTAATAAGTGCTGGATTATCGAAGTATTTCTGGGCAGAAGCAGTTTCAACGGCTGTGTATCTATTGAACAAATGTCCATGCTCAGCAATAGGATTTAAAACTCCTGAAGAAATGTGGATTGGTCACAAACCTGATCTTAGTCATCTCAGAATTTTTGGATCTACTGCATATGCCTATGTGAATCAAGGTAAATTGGATGCAAGGGCAATAAAAGGTGTGTTCATAGGCTATCCAGAAGGGGTCAAAGGATACAAATTATGGTGCAGTGATGGCAAGTCTAACAGATGTATCATAAGTAGAGATGTTAAGTTTCATGAGATAGAAGACATGAATGATAAGAAGGCTTCTACTGTGGAAATGTCAAGCCTTAAAACATTGACTGATACCACAGATCTTGAGGTGGAGGTTGGTGAAAGGAAACTCAAGCAATTACACCAAGAAGATGAAGTCTCAGATGCAATCACTGAAGAACATAATATTCATGATTATGAACTGATTAGAGATAGAGCTAAAAGGAACATAAAGCCTCCTGAGAGATATGGCTATGCTGATTTAATTGCATATGCCTTTAATATAGAAAGTCAGTTCATAAGTTCAGAGCCAAAGTCCTATGAAAAAGCCATGAAATCTTCTGAAGCAGCAGAATGGTATTCAGCTATGACAGATGAAATGAAATCACTACTTAAAAACCAAACTTGGGAGCTTGTAGCTAAGCCAACTGGCAAGAAAATTATTGGCTGTAAATGGATATTCAAAAGAAAGGAAGCAGGAAATATTGGTCAAAGACTGAAGTTCAAAGCAAGACTTGTAGCTAAAGGGTTCTCTCAAAGAGAAAGGTGTTGATTTCAATGAAGTTTTTGCACCAGTGGTCAGACATGTATCCATAAGAGTGCTTCTGGTTTTGGTCGCTATTTTTTATTTTGAATTGGAGCAGATGGATGTCAAAACTGCCTTTCTCCATGGAAATTTAGATGAAGAAATATATATGTCACAACCAGAGGGCTTTGAAAAAAAGGACGATGAAGAGAAAGCCTGTCTTCTTAAGAAGTCATTGTATGGATTGAAGCAGTCACCCAGGCAATGGAATTTGAGGTTTGACAATTTTTTGTTAGACCAAGGTTTTAATAGAAGCAAGTATGATGGGATGTGTATATTTCAAAAGAGACAATCTGGAAGAAAGACTTTACTTGCTTGTGTATGTAGATGACATTCTGATTGCAGCAAGAAGGAAGAGTGAGATTGACAAGATTAAGAGTCAGTTAAGCTTAGAGTTCGATATGAAAGACATGGGGACTGCAAAGAGAATCCTAGGAATGGATATAATAAGAAACAGATCAGATGGTTTGTTGTTATTATCTCAAGGGGCTTATCTAAAGAAAGTCTTGAGTAAATTCAACATGGAGGATGCAAAAGCAGTGTCAGTTCCATTTGCTGCACATTTTAGCTTATCAGTTGATCAAGTTCCAAAAAACTGATGAAGAAAGGAAGGTTATGGTTAAGGTGCCGTATGCTAATGCTGTGGGAAGTATTATGTATGCAATGGTGAGCACTAGACCAGATCTGGCACATGCATTGAGTGTAGTTAGCAGATTCATGTGTAATCCTGGTAAGTCTCATTGGGAAGCAGTAAAATGGATACTAAGGTATATAAAAGGGAGTTTGACCTGCATGTTGGTTTATGAGAAATCACCAGAAAGTACAGGAAAAATCAAGGGATTTGTAGATGCTGACTATGCAGCAGATGTAGATAAAAGAAGATCTTTGACAGGATTCATCTTCACACTATTTGGTTGTGTAGTTAGTTGGAAATCCTCCTTACAACATGTAGTGGCCTTGTCAACAACTGAAGCAGAATACATGGCCTTAACTGAAGCAATTAAGGAAGCAATATGGTTAAGAGGTATGGTTGTTGAACTTGGAGTAAAGCTTGATTCTGTAGAATTGTTTTGTGACAGCATGAGTGCTATAGCATTGGCAAAACATCAATCTCATCATGAGAGAACTAAGCATATTGATGTAAGACTTCATTATATCAGAGATGTGTTGGCAAGTGGTGGTGTCAAAGTGTATAAAGTTCACACCTTTGAGAATTCTGCAGACATGCTGACCAAGGCAGTTACCAGCAAGAAGTTTGAACATTGTTTGAAGCTGATAAATTTGATGAATGTAGATAACAGAGACTGATAAAGTAGTTTCTGGTTACATTGGATTGAAGCTGAAGTCTTAAACAGAGTTAATATCATGGAGAATTTAAATTAAGGTGGAGATTTGTGGATCTGTGCTTTAAATTCTCTCAATGTTCTGGGCATTTTTGACAAGCTTGATGGTTGAAGCAGAAGGGAAGAAAACCGAATGCAGAAGCAGGGGTCGTTAGGAATGATGAGCTGGCATCTTAGTTTGTCTAACCACTTTCTGTTTTTGCAGATAAAACTCTGCGTTTTAACCCTTGTTGTATGATGAATAAAAGGCTGAAAAACTTGTAATTGAAAGACAGTTCTTGAATAAGAAAAAACGCACAAGAAACAGAGTGAATAAGCTCTGGAAATTCATTCATATATGCTTGCTGCGAATTTACAATTTTTCTAGTCTTAAAGAAGCTGCTTCTTGGTGATAATTCTGGCTTGGAATAACTGATCATCGTCAACAGTATTACATATAATATATGTTTTTCTTTGCTTTCTGTTTGCAGTATTGAAGATATTGTTGTTTATTTTATGTACCTTATTTTCTTTTCAGAATAGGGGTTGATACATTTGTTTTCCTTTCTTTTAACTAACATGAAGTGTACAGCTTCTTCTGTGCAACTTCTTGGTTGGTATTAAAATTTTCCCAGAGAAAAGTCCTGAACTTGCTGGAGATAGGCTTAGAACGGTTATGAATGCAACACAAGATCTTCGTGAAAGAACGAAGAAAATTGTTCTTGTGAGTTTCATGGATCTGTGCAAGATATATAGTCTAGTGCTTTGCCTGTAATTATTTGTTCGATTTTTTGTTACATGCTATTTACATATGTTCACTCAAATTCACGGTAGGATTCCAATAAACTATTTTCCTAGATCTGACTGTATATTAAACAAGAGCGGGTTACTAAATTTTTACACCCCTTTTGTTTGCTTGTAAAAAAATATATGGGCAACCAGACCATCCCACTGGCCTCATGGCATTCTTGCTTGCCAAGCTTGGGACAAGTTGATCACTCGACGGACAGTGAGATTGGCTGCGAAGGGAAGAGTTGCTCCAAAAGATTTTGAAGGGATCCTATCAATATTTCAGTCAGTATCCTTAAAAACTATTTTATTTACTTATTTTTTTGTTCTATAATGAGGAATAGGTCAGAAAGTTTTAATTGGGAAGCGTTTTACCTTTTTATATTTGTTAAAGATGATGTCTTATGCTTAATTTCTAGATGAGTATGTAGTTTGCATTGGGTGCAATACTTTTGAAGGGGAGTTGTCTGTTCTTTGTTAGATGTAGAAAGGTAACAACTTTGTGTACCCTCATATCACTGCTTACTGGTTCTGCTACCCATTTCTTCTTTTGACTTTCTTAGTGAATGCATAACTGGTAACTACATGATAAGAAATTAAGAATGTTATAGGATTGTTACAACTTGTAATGTTGTATTGGTAACTACTACATTGGGGGCATAACATTTTTGTGAAGGAAAGGCTTTTCATTTTCATTGTTGTTTACTTAATATAGGAAAGACTTTTTATGCGTTGAAAACATTGGTTTTGGGAAAAGACATTGGCAGATTGTTTTCGTGAGTTTCTTTTATTCTTATTTACTAGCAAATTCTTCTGCTGCTGCCGCCGAGGTTATGATTATCTGGAAATTGCCTACATTGTGAATGATCACTAATGCTTCTTTGGAAGAGTTATGATAAAAGTAAGTCCGCACAATCTGCGGGGGAGGATTAGGCTCATGGATCACACCGAACTTTATTACTTTTACCCGGCCTAATTTAACTGGTTCCACAAACTCTCATGAGCCTTATTTTCGTGGTTGGGTCTATGTGCCACCCTTAATTCCTACTAGTATGTTCCGCTTGTGAATCATTGAAGTTTTACTGATTTTACTTACCAACATCTAATCACATTGAAGTTTTCTTCGTGCTTGTGTTTCTTGTGTTGTGTTTTGAAAGAAAGAAAAATTGAACAAGTGTTCCATAATACATTGTTTAAAATCTGAATAGAAACTGTCCATTGCTAGTGAATTAATATTTGATATGATGTGTAGATTTCTCTCAATTTCAGGACATATTTTGTTCAAAATTTAGTTTTTCTTACAACATAATCGGAATACGCAAAGGCAGGCAGGTTTCTGTTAACACCTGTAAAAGTGTCTTAAGAACAGTTGTAATTACATATCAATCTTGTGTTTTCACATTCTGGTAAGCATATTAAACATGTTTCGTTGTTTACTGGTTATTTTGTATTGTTTTTAGAATAGTTTTGAAGATTTTATATCATATAATTTTCTGAATTTTATAAATTTTAAAATGAAAATATTAATTCCGTTAACTCAAAAATAAATTTTGAAAACATTAATAAATAAATGATACAGGGCATGTAACACATGTTAATGTTCTTGAAAACATATGATATTAAGAACTCAACATGCTGGGTAACACCATTACTCCTCATCATATCTCTGTCAACACGATAGTCATCAACGATGATAATACCAAACAAAGCCTTATTTATTGACGTTTTCAGAAATTACATCATTTATTTGACAAAACACACGTACTAAAATTTGTTGTGCGCACGTAGGCCACTGCCTCAACTCACACGTTGAAAACAAAGATGAACAAAGCTGTTGGCAAGGCTAACATAAAGGACTTTGAGAATCTCAGGTACTTGTTTGCTGAACTCTTCTGGTAGTCACTTGTATCAATTTCTGCAGTGCAACAAGCAAAAGTTGATAGATAAGCATCTGTATTAGTAATTCATATAACTAGTGATGTTATAAAGAAAGAAATCTACTTCGGGCATACGACAATTTTGCTCGTCCGAATTTATATTTTGGATTGATGAAATTCGGATGACCGGATGGATTTGTGGATCCAGTCAACAGAATATCGCAATCCGAGCAATCGGATAGAGCGGGCTTGTGGATTCATTCAATCAAATTTTTACAATCCGATCAAGCGGATTGAGGTCAAAATCTGGACATACGCATTTGATAATGACTCGTATGAGAAAGGTGTAATTTACCAGAAGAGTTCCTGCATCCAGTTGCAATGGCATCTTGGAGGACAAGAACAGTAGCCTTATTAGCAAACCAGAAATCTCTTTTAACCTGATGAATACATTTAAGCACACCCTGCACGTGTTCTCCGCACCCATCTTTCTTACAATAATCTGGCGTCTCTTCTTTTCTGACCCTAATCACTCCTTGCATACTTAACCTGTACTGCGGTGAGCAAACATCTGATTCTGCTCCCTAGCAAACATACATTAATTAATTAAAGTTTCATATTAATAAATCAAAGCAAATTTGATGATTATTACATTCAAGATGCACTCATAGGCGCTTCTCCACTCTTGAAATGGTGACAAATTTACATGAGCCGTGGGCAATTTTTCTGTAAGAAAAAACGTAAACAAAAGCATAACAAAACCATTTCATGCTGTTAGTTTTTGCTTTCAAAGTATATAAATATGAATTAGCATGACGGGAAAACAGAAGAACCCACTTTCAGCTTTGGCAGAGGGAAAGCTAAGTAGTAGAAAAATCATCCCCAAAAGCCTGTAAGTCTCCATGGAAACTTGGTTAACTAAGAGTAGCATTCGATTCAATTTAAATACTAGATATAGAAGATGATTTATAGTAATTTGTTTGGACATCGACACATGCATAAACTTGGTTGGTTTAAGCATATGCTGGGAATATATGAAGCATTTGTTCGGATAAACCGAGAAAAGTTAACTTCGATGAGTTATCTAGCAGACAAATAGGGAAAATCAACTTAATTTGGACTAATATGTCGGAAATTAAGAGGTAGAAAGCACCATGATTTCATCGACATTTTGGCACCAGTCAAGCTGACTTCCAGAATTGGAAAACAGAAACAATTAATTAGTTCCACGACATACACCATAATCTATTATCGTCAACAGCAATTTAACATGATACATTGATTACATTTGGATGGAATAGGTTGCCTTAACTAGAATGCCAAAGAGAACAGAAGGACTGGAAAAAAATGGGCTGTGATCACTCTCTATAGTAAATACTTGAGTAGGCGGCCACTTCTCAATCATAGCATCTTGTCGTTCAGTCTTAAGAAGTTTATCATTCAATGCTTTTATAAACACACGGGATATCTTGTCGGCATCCTGTCCTTGTTTGAATTGTGCTGGTCTCAATGCCATCAGAGGAGCAGACCACAGAAGCATTGAAGCCAGAGTAGAATCCTGTAATAGTATTATTACAATAATTATACCCGAATAAAGCATTATTATTCACAGCTGGTGCTTAATTTAATTGCCTCCACGGGACTCATATTATACAAAAGTTTTCGTTGAAATTCCATTTTAATAATGGTGCTGGTTGGAGGTTTGTCAGGACCCAAACCATACGTTAGTTCTCTTACAGCTCCATATTCAGATGAAGGTGGTTTTACCTGCATGGTTTACGTACAAAAAACAAAATGTTAACGTCTGTTTAGCTAGTATTATAATCTTCAGTTTTTAAAGTAATCCCTCTGCTGCGCTTCAGCTGTACAAATATATGCCAAATTTACAGATTTGATCTAACATTAGAAAATGATATATCAATCTATAAACGGCTGTGCTGTGTAAAGATTAATAATAATAGAAATGGCAGTATCGTAGTCTTGCTTACATCGTCATCTCGACCAAGCTTCAACGTGTTCGCCGCAATGTCAATAGCCATATGAATTTTCTTACTTCCAAATCTTTGAATGGCCTCCGTCAAGCTGAGTCCTCCGGCGCCGTGTCCGACCAAAATCACCTGAATAATCGCAGAGTTTTTTTACGTTTACCAAATAATTTGCCTCAAATACATTAACAGAGAAAGATAGCAAGAAATCATATCACCTTCTCATTTTCTGTCAAGTCAAGCAGAAATAAGGTCTGTAAGAAGTTTATTGTACTCGTCGAAACTGAAGATTATATTGGCATCAGATGTATCTATGCCGGCACGGCACTCTTAAGGTCAAGGCAAGTGACCTTGTACCCTGATGTTTCCATTAGAGTTCGTAGCCTGTACCAGCACCAACCTCCATGGTCGCCGACGCTGTGAACCAGAACAAAGTGTAATGGTTTTGAATTATCACTTGTTTCAGTTTCAGACATGAATCTTCTTTGTCTTCTTGACTTGGGCTTCTTCGGCTTCTGCTTTGAACCTTATTTTACCTTTAGGATCTAACAAATCTGACAACGTTTTTGTTGTCTTTTTACCATGGTTCACGTGGCCCGCGGGCGACTTTAGAACCACAGACGAGAGAACCTTTACTGTCACATAGCGTATATTGTGATTGTTAGTGGAACGTAATTAAAATCAAATTTGCTCAATTCAAATCATAATTAAGTAAACAATTTCATAAAAGCTTCTATCTATTTCATATTATATAATATTTTTTAAAGTTCCAATAGTTTACAAATCAACTCTAACAATTCTTTCAATCATTTTCAAGATATACATTTATTTCATTTCTTAAAGAGTTTCAATTTATACAAAATAAATACTAGATACTCTAATCATCATTTATAGAAAATACTAAAATAACCCAATATGATTAGTTGATTATAAAACAAACAGACATGCAATTGAATTATTTTAGTGCTTGCTCCAATGAATAAAATTAAAATTTTTTATTTAAAATATTTAAAAATAAATAGTTTTACTAAAATAAAATTATTTTATAATTAATAATATTAAATTAAATTTTTATATTTTTCTAAAGAATTTATATTTTAATTAATTATCAAAGTATGAAGAATAGTTCAATCATTCCATAAACTTTTGAGTAATACAAGTTTTTGAATACAAACTAATATTACAATATTATTACATGATTTTCAAATTACTAACAATTTTTTAAATTGTTACCAATTATATTGACTTTCATATTTTTGTTCAACCAATACTATTATGCCACACTAGTTTGTTTACAATAAATGTAGTTGAATATTTATGCCTAATATTATTCTAAGTAAATTTAATTAATAACTCCATATAGTACATACAATATGTTTATTTTTTAATAAAATATGGAATTTATTTTCTATAAATAATATCTTCATTTTAGCTAATTATTAAATTTATAAATAATACCATCTTTCTTAACATAAACCCATTTTGTATTTTATTTTTTAAATATAAAATTATATTATTTTACATACATCAATTATTAAAAATTATAAAATAATAAAGTCCGTCTTAAAGCAAGTCCTTTCCTATCTCTAATTATTAAAATATTATTATGTTAGTTTAATTAATTTTTTTTAATATAATCTTCTATAATAATTATTATTATATTTATTTTTTAAAAGTAAAAGTAAAAGATAAAAATTAATCAGGTTGATTAAATTTTTGAGAAATAAATATATGTCGTCAATATATAGGTAATTTTGTAAATTTTTCATTAACCCATCCCCAACAGCGAGTGAGATTGAGACTCGCCCACTTTTGTTTTTTTTACACGTGTCCTTTCACAGTGCCAATATTTACTTGTTCCTAATCTATTGCCCTTGCGACACTAAAAAAATGTGTTGTGATAGTAGGAATTGGACAAAGGCCCGTATGTAATAGCCCTGCTAAGCATATACCCCATCCACTCGGCTAGACCAAAAATGAACGTTTAGCTCTCATATTAGCGCTTTGACATCCTTTTTCCATTGAGGCTGCCGCCAAAACCTTGCATCTATCTATATTTAAAATATTGAAAAGCCGCTTCACATTCTACAAGAAATTCTCCAATTCCTTCGCGTCACTGTGCCACGATATAACATTGTCGTCAAAAGTCTAATGTCCGACCTATAAATTTAGAGAAGTGTCCCTCCAAATTTATTTGCCCTGAAAATTTATGATCCTTGTCTTTAGTGCCCTCTCAAATACCTTAAATTTTTCCTCCACTCGTTACTTTTTAACCTCAACACTTCTCGAAAACCTCGATAAACTCCTCTAGTTGTCTTCTAAGACTCACCACCTCATTGAAGCGGACTTGCATGGGAAGGAAATTGTTTTCGTTGGGTAAAATGGTACCAACTATGATCTCCAAAGATGCTGCCCATTCTTTCAATGTGTCACCTAACATCTTGTGGTTTAAAAACAAGGATGGATAGAAGATAAAAATTTTGAATTTAATTGAATTGTTTTCTCATACCAATCCTGATAAGGGTTTTTTCCTACTTGCCGTAACCAACTCTACCAACAATTCCAAAAGCTATCATAGAGGACTTTTATATTGTTATTGTTTTTTCCTATTTTTGACGTGTGTGAGTAAGTAAAAAATAAATTATTTATTTTATTTTTAAAAAAAAGAAATGATATGTGATTTTTTTTTCTATAGAAAAGTTTGTGTGGGAATAGTTTTAAAAATTATATATCCGAAAACGATTTTAAAAATTATGTAATAATAACTTGGATGTCAAATGATAATAAAAAATATTTTTTTAAAAAAATTTTATTAAATTAAATTATTATTGTCATTGAATTAATCATATTTTATGAAATTTTTTAATTTAATTGTAATATTTTTTTTAATTAAAAATAATATATCACTTAATACTAAAATCGACGTTGATGCCATATTAAAAATACAAGATCACGTATTTTTTCCACCATCATCTATGTTGATAAAAAATATAGTCTATTAAACAATATTAAACTAAAATATTGAATTTACTATACTATATATATATCACACACGCGCTCGCAAAATAAAGAGAATTACTAACGTGATTATAAAATAAAAGAAAATGTATTTTCTTTCAAGATTTCTTTGCCCTTTCGTTATCTGTGAGTACATTCTACTTGGGGTTAGGTCATTGGTCAAACAAATGTGGAGATCGCTTCCACTATTCCAAATAGATCTCGTAACGTTATTTTTTCAGCTTGCTAATCCTAGTTAAAGGACAAATATTAATTGAACTTGAGAGACTATACACTGCTCGTATTCAAAGTATTGTTCATATCCCCAACGTACATTAAGCACGCTCAAATATTAGCATTTTTTTTTGTTTTTTGTTTTTGATAAAAAAAGAACACCACCCAAGCGCATCGTGCTCACGGAGACTCCTGAGATTTAACTTCTCTATTAATTGGCCCATGAAAGTTAAAGGGATCGGACCGGACTGACCCAGCCCGCTGACCTAAGACTCACGAAGCAGGTCGGACTGAGCTGAACCAACTCAATCCTTTAAACAC
Organism: Xylocarpus granatum; assembly: GCA_019650275.1. Taxonomy (NCBI): domain Eukaryota; kingdom Viridiplantae; phylum Streptophyta; class Magnoliopsida; order Sapindales; family Meliaceae; genus Xylocarpus; species Xylocarpus granatum. The sequence goes on from BNST01003033.1 coordinate 90,812, forward strand.
CTCGACTACAAGCCACTGTTGGAGCAAGACTCATTTTACCAACTGAAGGCTGAAAACTAGCATTCATCATTTGGATTTAGCTGCACCCGCTTTTAGCTCCCCCGCCCATGAACCTAGATAGTCAACTTGACGCTGTCTTGAAAGTACACTTTCACAGCACACGTTTGCGGCTTGTCAGCTTGGTCTGTAAGTGCAAGCCCCTAACATTACTGTAGCATTTCGGCGGCAGGTCACGCGGCCTGTTTTTGCTTGGGCCACTGTTGGCCCGCACGCTTGCGCTGCTTTGCGCTATGTTACACATTTGCTACATGCCCAAAAGTCCATGTGCATGTTTGCAAGACTCTTGCTTGTGTTCCCCCTCCCCCGCGAGCTTCCAAATGCTGCCAACGCCCCAGCATGCGCATGTAGATTTTAACCCACAAAATCTTGCTTTGCTATTGCTCTTCTTCTTCATCGAAGTTTATTCTGAACTCTCCAAACATTGACTAACATTTATTTAATTAGCATCGATCTACCAAATTTGAGATTAATCTAATCACTACCCTACCTATTTTACTTATTTATTTATATTATTATCTTCTTCAAACGGTCATGTGCATGCTTCAAGCCTCCATCTCATTTCTCATCAATATAGATACCAATAGCCTTAGAGATTCAGTTATATAAATACAATAAACAATTTATTTGAGGTAATTAATAAATAAAATGATTTGTTAAAGGTTTTAAAAAAATAAAGATAAGAATTAAATCTTAACTCTTAAGTATAAGATACATTAGTTATATGCTCTAGATCCAACAGAGACAAATATATTATTGTACATTGTTATATTAATTAATGAAATTAAAAATTTATTTATAAATTTTGTTTATAATAAATATTAACTATGTATAATATAAAATCCTTATAATGATAATAAAAGAAATTAATTTAAATTTAGTTTATGAGATCTTATTAGTTTAAAATGTTTTGATTGTAGGATTATCAGTACTAGAACATTGACAAATCTAATTTTACCTATAAATTCGCCAACTCACTAGTATTCATTTTGAATGGAACAAGTTTTATTGGCCTCTTAGTTGGTTTGGCATAGGTTTGAGATTTAGTACAAATGTAGATAAATATTTGTGAATATTTATTATGGATACTTGCATATATTTGTTTTTATTTAAGATTATTTTTTATAGAAAAAAGAAAAAAACTTCTTTCTATTTTTCTATGTTTTGATATTACTTTCTAAATGCTGTTTATGAATTTATTTTTTAAAATAAAATAATGTTATTTTTTAATATTTTGAATCTAGTAATTAAATTATATTATTTAATTATTATAATTTTTAAATGATTGAATTTCTAATTATTTTTTACACATAAACTATTCAATAATAAGGCGATTTTTAATAAAAATTAAAGTGTAGTTAAAAAAAGACAAAAGAAACCTGCTAAAAACTTGCATAGATATAATAAATGTTAAATATTTGTTTAAGCGGGTTGAATAATAAAATATCACCCCACTGTAGCTTAATGCAAATTTAGTCTTAAATTTTTTAAATGGATGTGAGTAAAAGTTTAAAGGTATCCACCCCAAACTTCGTTTGTTGCTATCCTTAGGCATATGTTATATTTGTTTCTTTAAAGAAAAAAAGTAGTTGATTTTATTAGTTGCTAATAAAAGTGTTCACTTAGTTTAACATATGGATGTTTATTAGAGAACAAGCAAATCGAATTGATTCATTTAAGAACCCATGTAGAGTGGTGCTATCCATATGTCTATAAAAATTTTTAAGTTACAATGGTATGACTAGTCACTAAACTTGAGATTTTCATAATATTTTGTATGTGAATTATATATGCTTTAATATTACAGTTCCATTGAACATAGTGAGATTGCGTATAGAGTAATTATTAGGCAATATGAAAGACACATGAAGGATTAAAAAAAAGATTGTCATTTTGGATAACATAAAGTTGATAATATAAGTTTATGGTTATGGCAAGTTTTAAAGGAATTTCAAGAATTTTAAAATTATATTATTAGCTTAAGTAAAAAAGTTTCAATAACTATAATTTAATAGAGTAAATGTTTTTCATGCTCTCAAATCTTTCTTGAATATGTATGAAATAAGGGATTGAATAATGCGGTAAATATAGATAAAATAAATTTTGCTAAAGTTATTATCATTCCTTAATTGAGGGCCATGATACTTTAATAGATAAAAGTAGTTTGTTAATTAAAAGTTAATTGAGAATAAATTAATTAGATTAACTTATTTATACTTAAGAAGTCTATAACTATTTCCATTGCTAATATAAGAAATAATTTAATAGGTCACACATTTTAAAGTATTAGGGAAGTAAGAATAAATTATGTAGAATTAAGTTTTTAAGGCTTAATTATTAAGTTCTCAAGTTTTGGGGATAAATTTGTAATGTTAGAAATTTGAATAAAAATAGAATTTTAAAAATTTTGGCTAATCTGTAAATCTAAAAATATTGATGCAGTTTTATAATGACTAAAAAGAACAAGTGATATTTTATAATTTTAAAAGTTTTGTAGCTAAATTATAAGTAAACTAGTTATTTGTTGTCAATTTTATTTCCAATATTATGATCATGATAAATTTTATTTAATTAATTTAAGTCATTAAAATATAACTATTTATATGATAAATTGTATTTAATTGATTTGATAAACTAGAAGGATAATTTAGTTGTTTAATTTAGAGTTTGATAATAATCTTATTAAATATGATGATATTCTAATCCTATCTAAATACTTTTAACATGATTTGAGAGTAAATAAATAAAAGTTATAAATAATTCTATTCTTTTTGCCAAGGTATATGAGTTAGTTTTTCAAATAAGATTTGAAAAATTATTTTTTGTGACCAAAACATTCAAATTTTGATTCTTAATTCTTTTCTTAAACAAAAACAAGACACCTACATAGCTTTGAGTTTCAAATTCAAATCTTTTTAGTTCTATACTTTGTGTGGATACCATTAAAGATTATATACTTGGGGTGACTGAATCAAAAAAGAAATTCATGTAGGTTTTATATTTTAGTCATAAATTTTAAGTCCAAAATCAAATTGGTACAATTTTAAAAGCACTGAATAGAATACTTGAAAATTTGCAACTTTGTATCTACAAAGAAATCCTAATGTGAACAAATTCAACATCAAAACTATATTTAAAATTACAAGTTTATAGAAAATTCGAGAAAAAGCCATTAAAAGTTTAAGATTTTATTAATGTAAAGTATGCATAATAATACTTTTGATATTATTAATTGTTTTTTTATCATAAATTATGCATAATAAAAGGATCCTAGGGTGAAAATTAAGAATTTTTTTTAATCTTTCCCTATGTGTATCTTCTTGATTTTTTGACGAATTATGTCACATATCACAAGACTATGAAAATAGTAATTGTCACACCTCAAAAAATCAAGATCGTGACTAGCATGAATGTGGAAACCATACCCAATGTTCTACTGTGTAAATAATAACATCAAGAAAGTACATGTTGATTTTTTTTTAGATTGGCCACATAAATAGTGCCACATACCAAATGAATAATAATTTTATAAAATTTTTATAAAGGTTCTATTATATTATTAATTAATCTACCAGCACGAAAAATTGAATACTCTCGAAATATGTTTTCTTATCAACCAACTTCTCCACAAGCATAAAATATTGTAAGATTTTTATAAAATAATTAGTATTCCCAAACAAGTATTTTCTACCATATATATATTACTTGTACGACAAAACAGGGGTTTACAAAAAAGAACAAGCTTCAAAATCTATTTACACGAGCACAGTTCCTCCATATACCATTAAAACAAAAGTATGTCTCTCTCTCTCTCTCTCTCTCTATATATATATATATATATATATATATTTATAAATCAATAACAGTATGAACTTGTATACCCAACTTTTCCAACTAGTCACTACTCAAAGGATTTGTCCAGATCCGTTGCCTAACTAGATGTACTTCAAAAATAATTTAATCGTAGAGTGAGTATTATAAAATTACTCAATAAGAAGCACAAAATCCCAGCAATAATTTAATACTCATAACAATCTAACCATACAATTAATAATCATTTTGGATAATAATAATAATCATCTTTTTCTCTTTTATACCCCACCCACTCTATTTCTTTCCATTTTGTTACATTAAGTACTTGCTTATTATGGACTAGTTATAATTAGAGTAAAATATAGACCGTGACCACCATACTCATTTTACACACCCATTTTTCTACCAAATTGTGCACAAATTTCAGTTCTACCATGGGTTCAACATACCTCTCAAGGAGCTATGGAGGACTGTCGTGGTTATAACATACTCATTTGGGCATCATAAGGACGATTATGGATTTTGTCTACCCCTTAGGGAGCCACAGTTAAAATAGCAGTTATGTTTCGTTCCGAGCAGCTCTACCAGTGTGTAGGAAAATTCTGTTAATTCATAATTATCCTACTTATACAAATTATTCACTCTCTTCATTTAACCATGCCAACATTACTACTTTTTATCCTTAATTATTCTCAAGGATATTTTAGTAATTTTATCTTATCCATAACACTCACATATAATATAGTTCCATAATTTTTTACCAATGTAAGAGGAACATATATATATTACAGCCCCACAATGTACACAAGTGCGTGTACTAATATTTAATGAATAAATATAATAATAATTATTATTATTATAATATATATAGATATTAATAAAATCATTATTCTTATACCTGAATACACACACACATTTACATCTACATAACCATAATTGCCCTAAATGCTACCTACCTATACCAAAACATACACCACCAAAAAATATTTTAAAATATCTCATTCAACGATGAATGTTGACAGAACTATTTGCAATAGAACTATTTGCAACCATAATTATTATTCAAGTTATTAATTTCACACACACATGTGCGCGCGCATATACCCTAGTTTAACAATTCATCCAATACACTTCTAAATTCCATAACCACACTCATTCTCCGGTAATAGGATTTTTTCCCCACAGATCCATCTTCGATCATTTCCATATACAAATAATACACATTACATACCAAAGTAACAAATTTTGTCTCAAACATATACAACGTAAATAACCGAAAGTATACTATATGGTGATTGCATGCCAAATTTCTACATTTATTTATTTTTCTAAATTTTTTCATTTTCTTTACTTCTCTCACTTTCACTTCATATGCGTTCACTATTATGTAATTGCGATAATATGGTCAAAACATAATCAATCCTTAACTTGCCACATTGGCTTAATACACATCCATACATACATTTTGAATTTTCTTCATTTTCGATCAACATACAACATACCAATTTATAGCAAACAATTTCACCTTCATAATTTCATCATTATAAACATTAAACAACAAGAAAATTAACCAAACCCTAATGTATCCTCCCTGACTAATTGTACATGCATCCATATAACCCATTTTCTTCCAATATTTTCACGTAAGCTATCATCACACAATTTTACTATATTCATTACACAACATATTCATCAAAAACCCATCACAAATTCAACAATCCATAAATCGTAATTTATCAAAATTTAGAGTTTTGCATTTCTTACTTTAATGATACAAAATCCTTTTACTATCAAACTTTATTTTCTCCTCCTTCACCTATTTTCACTATTAATACACTTTAAACTCATCATCAAAAATTTAAATGTCATAAACCAATGCAAAAATGGTAATATAAGAAAGTTCTCATCTTACTTAATAACTTTTCCTTAATAAATTTGCTAAAATTCCTTGTATTTAGTGAGATTTTTGGCTTGAAAATTCAAATATTTTGAAAGAGAAATGGGAAAGCTTGGTTTGGCCAAGGAAGAAGAAAGGTGGAGAAAATTTTAGCATTTTTCACCTTTTCTTATACTAAAACCTTAAATTATCATTTTAGCCCCTTAATCTTTTGAAAATTTTCTTTATGCCCTAGTGCACTTGCCATGCTACCTATGCTATTTTAGGATAATTCTCTTCCTGTCCTTCAAATTCAGCTCCCACTTTATCCCTTGATTTCTTTTAAAATTACTATTTTGCCCTTAGTAAACATAAAATGTCATTTTTCATCTTTTATAAGGGAATTTACATCCAAATCAAGTTCTAATTTATTTCTATACATTATTCACCATATTTCAAGGATATTTAGGTGGTTGGATTTCAACATGACCTTTTCGGCCCTTGGAGAATTGATAATTTTGCTCCTTTTAGAAAAATTGCCCTTTTCGGTAAAAATGCAATTCTTGCTGCTCTAGGGGCATTCAACCACTTCTTTTCTTTAATAATTTCTATCATACTACTTTTAACTCATTAGTCTTTAATTTTGTCCATCATCATTTTTTTAATTAAATAACAATTTTGCTCTTTATCACTATTTGGACCTGTTTTCGCCAAAAATTTTTTCCCTTACATTTCTAAGACTTCTCTTTTATATTTCTCTACTCAAATAGTGAATAAAATATAATAAAAACATATGCGCTGAGGTATTTAAATGATACCTAAATTTGAGGATGTTACAATTTTTCGCTTTTTAGCTTTTTAAGAATAAAAATATAAAGTAGTCATTACAAAATTTAGCTTTTTAAGAATTTATATCTTTTTTTTTATGTTACTAGTAACACATATTGTTCATATGTAATATCCTCGAATTTAGGTACCATCGGAGTACCTTAGCATATGTATTTTTATTGTATTTTATTGATTATAGAAGTACAAAAATATATAAAAAAACTTGAAAAATGTGTTGGGGGAAATTTTGGCAAAACCGAGTCCAAATGACAATAAAGGGCAAAATTATTATTTAAAAAAATTGACGTTGGACACAATTTGAGACTAATAATTAAAATTGTATGATAGTTATTATCAGAGGAAAGGAGTATCTTAATAACCCTTAAATGGGAAGAATTGTATTTTTGTCAAAAAAGAGCAAAATTGTTATTTCACCAAAGGCCAAAAGGGTCACGTTGAAATCCAACCACTTAGAAATTGAAACTTAATTTGGATATAAATTCCCTTGAAAAATATGAAAAAAGACAAAAATAATCTTTTATGTTCACCAAGGGTAAAATGATCATTTCAAAAAATTAAGGACAAAATGAGAGCTAAATTTAAAGGACAAGAAAGAAATTAGCCTAAAATAATATGGGTAATATGGTAAGTGCACTAGGACTCAAGTGAAAATGTTAAAAAAGTTAAAGGGTAAAATAGTAAATGGAGCCCTTAGTACAAATATTGAAGAAAATACTAGAATTTTCTTCATTTCTTCTTCTTGCTGCCGAAGCTCAATTATCCATTGCACTCTCAAAACTTTTTAATTTTCCAAGCCAAAAATCTCACCAAATATAAGGAATTCCAATAAATTTCTTTAGGAAAAGTTGCTAAGTAAGATGAGAAATTTTCTTTTGGTACCATTTTTTCACTGGGATTTCATGATATGATGTTGAGCTTAATAGGGTATTAATGGTGAAAATAGGTGAAAAGGGGACAATTAAAGCTTGATAATTGGAGAATTTTGCATTATTGAGGTAAGAAATGCAAAACCCCAAAGTTTTTGACAAATTAAGGGTTTTTGAATGGTTGAATTTGTGATGAGTTTTCATGAATATATTGTGTAATGGATGTAGTAAAAGTTGTGTGATGATAACTTATGTGAAAATATTGGAAGACAATTGGGTTATATGGATGCATGTAAAATCAACCAAAGAGGATGCATTAGGTTTGGTTAATTTTCTTGTTGTTTGATGTGTATAATGATGAAATTATAAAATTGAACTAGTTTGGTTAAATTGGTGGGTTCATATGTGATTGAAAGTGAAGAAAATTAGAGCATGTGTGTGGGTGTGTATTTGGCTAACATGGTAGGTTAAGGATTGATTATGTTTTGGCAATATTATCACAATTATATAATAGTGAACACATGTGAAATAAGTGACTAGTAAAGAAAGTAAAGAAAAGGTTGTGTATTTGGCTAACATGGTAGGTTAAGGATTGATTATGTTTTGGCAATATTATCACAATTATATAATAGTGAACACACGTAAATAAGTGACTAGTAAAGGAAGTAAAGAAAAGGTTGTGTATGTTTGGGACAACACGTGCTACACTTGTATATAATGTGTATTATTTGTATGAGAATGATCGAAGGTAGAGTTATGGAAAAAAAAATCCCATTGTTAGAGAATGGGTGTGATTGTGATGAACGATATATAAACTTGCTATGTACATATATTATACGGCTATGTATTATAAGGATTTTACTTATTTGTATCCATATGTGAGTATTATGCATATTTTATTTTATTATATTTTTACTTGCATATAATGGTATGATCCATGCTTTTCTTGAGATATGAGTACATGATGTTGGGGATGCCACGATATGATATATGGGATGAATGGTATGAGTATATGAGTGTGTTTGTGGCATTATTAAGTAAGACACAAGGTACAAGAGCTGGTAGAGGGCTTGGACGAGAAAGAGGTAGAGGGGGAAATGCCTCTCTAGACATAGAAGAAACTTCTACTCATTCACAATTGGCTGGGTAAGAATTGTGAAACTGTATTATATGTGGGTGTTATGGATAAGGTAAAATGATCCAAATGCCTTTAATAGTAGTTAAGAGTACAAAGTAGTAATGTTGGCATGATTAAATAAAGAAAGTAAATAACTTATATAATTAAGATAATTATTGATCAGCAAAATGTTCTTACACACTAGACTAGCCACTCAGGACGGTACGTAATTGCTATGTAATTGTGGTCCTAAGGGGCAAACCGAGCCAATTGTCGTCCTTGTGGTGCTCGAAAGGGTATGTGTAACCATGACAGTCCTCCATGGTGCCCTAAGGGGCATGTTGAATTCATGTCAAGAAGCAACTGTTCGCCATAGTGTCCTGCAAGGTATGTTGAACCCATGGTAGAACTAGTGTTTGTGCACAATTGGATAGAAAAAAAATAGGTGTGTAGGATGAGTATGGTGGCCATGATCCATAATTTACCCTAATTATGACTGATTTAGGAATAGTGAGAATAAAACACAACAAAATGAAAAGAAAGTGAAAAATAGTAAAGAAAAATAAAGATTATTATTATTTTTATTATGATCTTAAATGATTATTAATTATATGATTAAGGGTGTTATAAGTAATGTATTATTGTTGGAGCCTTTGTGTTTCTTAATGAGTAATTTTATATTACTTACTCTATGGATAAACTATTTTCTTTCAAGTATGTCTAGTCGGGTAGTAGATTTGGGCAAATTTTTTGAGCGGTGACTAGCTAGAGGAGCTGGGCATATGGGTTCATATTGTGGTGGATTTTGTAAATACATACATATATATACACACACACTTTTGATCTTAAAGGTATATAGATGAACTGTGTATGTATAAATAGATTTTGAAACTTGTTTTTTTATTTTTAGATTTGGTCTTAAAGGTATACCACACACTCTCGCATCATCACAGTTGTCTTGTTCTTCTCTGGTCTTATTTTCAGTTTCTTATACTTCTGGAATCTGTCTCCGGTTCATTGCTTTGAAATAGACACAGAAGAAGATCCAACTCCTATTTTCTTGTCTCCTCTTCTTTACCTATCTGAAACAGTAGGGGACTCTTTTGTCTTCTCTTTGCAATCCAATTTACCAGCAATAGTCTTCATCTGTTAACTTGAGTTGTTTGTGAATGTGCAGGTCTTCTGTTTATTATCAGCTAGCTAGCATTGAAAAAATGGCTACAGCTGCGGTTAGAATTGAATGTCCTGCATCATTCAAAGTCGAACTTTTATGCACTTCTGACCTCATTAATTAGTGCATTTGGCTTCAGGCATAACAAGCATTCACCCGACTCTTTTGTTTTCCCAGGGTCACAGAAAAATGAGGATGGAGTCGAAAATATCACACTCGTGGATATGGGATAGTCACATCAGCCCCAAAATTAATTAGTGGCTTGCAGAGAATCATGAGGGTAAGCAATTTCTTGTTTTTTTGTTAATGTTAAATTTTTATGATTTTTCAAACACGTAGTTCTTCCCTGGTTTGGACAGAGGGCAGATCAGGAAAGATCCTCTTTCAAAGTTTAAACACAAAAGGCCAGCTAGAGAGATGCTGTTAATTGTTTGAATGACCAACTTTATGAACAATTAGGGTTTGCTTACGACACATCAAAATTAAATAACAGTTCACTGCTGTAATCATTTGAATGACCAAAATGTTGAACAAGAAACTGACCAAACATTCTTTAAACTTCAGAGATGAACCAGGGTGTGAAAAAGATGTTCAGACCGATTAACAATGATGGAGATTCGTTTGCTAAGAAAGCTGGGTTGTATTTTAGGAAGAGGCACGTATTAACAGCTCAAGTCGAGGAATTCTACCGCAGGTACAGAGCTCTAGCAGAGCGTTATGATCTTTTCATTGGTGAACTGAGGAAACATATTCCGTGGACCTCCAGTCCCCAGGCTCAAACATTTCTCGTATTCCGATTGTCAAATCACCAGAATGAAAAAAATGATCTAACTTATAAATTATAAATTTGTAATATTTAAATTTATTAAAAAATAATTTAAAATATTTAAATTATGAGTTTTAATTCTTCATTATAATTTTTGTAACTCCAAAATTTAAATTCAAAACTTATAACTACAATATTAAATAGCTATAATATTTCTATTAAGTATCAGAATTATTTGATAGAAAAAATTTTATAAATTAGGAGGTTTGTTTTACTTTGCAAAAGTTCTTAAAATTGAAATTTTTGTTAAATATCATTTTGAGAGGATTTAGAAAGTTTAAAAAATTTTGATAACATTCAAAAACGTTAAAAAAGAATGTAATTATGAGTTTGTTAAGATTTTAATTTTTATGTAATTTATATTTATATATTTTTTATTATAATATATGTTATAAATTATTTTAACATTGAATTTATAATATTTTGAACGTAAAAATATATTCAAATTGGGTTGACTCGACTAAAAGATGAAAAAGACCCTTATGAGCTGTTTATCTTTAATTTATAAAGATGATATGTCTTACAATTTTTTTAGTATTTAAAAAATAAATTGTAAAGCACTCGAATTCAAACCCAAACTCACACTTTCAAAAACCCAACTACTAAGCCACAACCACTTTTTAGTGTTAGTAAAACACATTTAAAATTTTTAACTATTTTTCAATTTTAATATAATCACATGAAATTAACATGTCCATAATTGAATTTGTGACTTATATTTAAAATATATTCATTATTTTATAAATATTTTAAAATAATTTAATTTAGACAAAATCAAATTATACTGTACAATTTAGTCCAAAAATATATTTTTGTTTATTATGAATTTTTATTCTATATATATATATATATATATATATATACATTATGTTCAATTTAGTTTTAAACTAAATTTAAATATAATTTTTATTATACATATTATTTAAGTTTATTATATACATATTTAAATTAAATTTAAATGTTTGAATTTATGCATATTATTTATGTTATTATATATGCATAGTTTGGATTTAAATGTTTTAAACATATAATTTATATTTTATATATGCAATAGCATAATTTGATAGATTTATGCATTATACATTTTTGTGTGTACATTTTAAAGACAGAAGTTAGTATACAAATATATTAAAAAATGTACAAAATTTAAGCAAATAAAAAAAAATCATATTAATTTATTATTGTTAGTATAGTTGTAATATTTTATTTGCTTATAATTATATGTTTGAAATTTTTTTTTAAGAAGGTTAGATTTTAAGTGGAACTGCTTATGACCCCTCGAATTTTTCTTGAGAATTAACTTACTATGATTATTAACTAAATATATTACTTTCCATTACCTGTACAATAAAAATATAAATATTTTAGATAAAACTTTTATAAGGCATAAATATTAAAATATATTCATTGAAATATCTTAGTGATTTATAAAAGTTTAATACATTAAGAAGTATCCACAACATCTTTAAATTAAATGAAACTTTATATTAAGTTAGAATTACATATAATTTAAGACATTAATTGTAATTGATCATATTAAATGTGATAAATTTTATTCTATAGAAAATTTGACTACGTTTATATGGTTAATTAGGATAAAATATTAATTAAAAAATTTTTGCTAGTATACATAGTTTAATCACTTAGCATGATGATGTCCGTGCTTTGATGAAAGTTATTGATGAACAATTTGAGTCATCAGATAAAGCACTAGTCAGTACTCTTATTATGTAATTCTCTTTCACCATCAATGATGTGCGAGAAAATATTATAAAGATAAGAGATATTGTGGCTCAATTGAAAACTTTAGATGTGACAATGTTTGAACATTTCCTTGTACACTATATTTTGAATTCACATCCTTAAACATATGGATCCTTCAAAATTTTTTATAACACACATAAAAATAAATGGTCTATTAATGAATTAAAGACCATGTGTGTAATTAATGACCATATGTGTTCAAGAAGAAAGAAGGTTAATTGCAGAAATGGGAGTAAACATTCAAAACATACATCTAGCAATAAAGTGAAAGATTAAGAAGAAAGGAAAAAAATAAAATACATGCTCAAGCTGAAATAAAAAAAAATCCAAATATTTATTTGGTAAGAAAAAGAGAAGTATAAAGAAGGAGTGCATTAAATTTCAGTAATGACTTATTAAGAAAGGTATTTTTTTATAAGTTATGAATTTAATATCACTAAAGTTTGTGATAATACATAATAGATTAACTTTGGTTCTACAATCTATATTACGAACATTTTGCAAGGCATTACAAAACCTAAGAAAACTAGTGAGAGTTGAGTATTTTATTTATTTTGAAAATAACATAAACTTAATTGTGGAGATTATTGAGATATGTAGTTTAATTCTTAATTGTAATTTTGTAATAAATTTGGAAAAGACCTTTCATATTTCTAATTTTTCTAAGAATTTAACTTATATTTCTAGACTTGTACCCCATAAATATTCCTTCAACTTTTCATGTTCTTTTATAAAAAATTTTAACAAATCTAATCTTATTGAAAATGGTACATTATCTGATGATCTTTTTCATTTTGATTTACAAAATAATACTTATTATAATATAATACGTACTCACGTTGATATAAAAAAAGTATAATCAATGAATATTTTTTTATATTGTGGCATCGGAGATTAAGATAGATCTTCATAGAAAGAATCAAATGATTAGTGAATGATAAAGTACTTAATGCTTTAAATTTTACTGATTTTGAGATTTGTGTAGACTGTATAAAGGGTAAGTAGACCAATACTTCAAAAAAATGTGCCAAGAAGAGTTCAAACTTATTAAAAATCATACATATAGATATTTGTAGTTTTAATATAGACTCCTATGATTATAAGTATTTTATCACTTTTATTAATGATTATGCACAATTTATGTATCTCTATTTATTGAATATTAAGAATGAAGCATTATATGCTTTTAAAATATTCAAAATTGAACTAAAGAAATAGTGCAGTAAGTAAATAAAAATTGTGAGATTTGATAGAGGTGGTGAATATACTATGGTAAATACATAGAGGATGGACAAGTATTTGGAGCATTTGTGAGATTTTTTCAAGTGCATGAAATTGTTTCCTAATACACTATGTCTAGTTCTCCAAACTAAAATGGTGTAGTAGAAAGAAGAAATCGAAAATTGTTGGACATGGTGCGGAGTATGCTTACCAATGCCAAATTTCTTAAGTTCTTATGGACAAAAACTCTTAGGACAACTATATATACATATATGGGTTGGATATAAAATTTTGTTAATTATACAAGTTACTATTGCATTTGAACAAAAAGGTTTTTCAAAGTTGAAATTGATCAAATATCGATCATGTCCCAAGAAAAATTAAATAGATTAACTATGCTGTTTATTGAAAATTTTAAGAATGAGCAGTAGTTCTAAGTAAAACAAAAACCACGAAGAATCAAGTGAAAAAAATTGGGTCTGAATTGGAACCTATTTTTTTCGATTTAGGTTTTAGTCCTAAAGATCATAAAATTAAAATTGAACTAAGGAATTATTTAATTTTGAAAATTAAAATTATTTATTTGATTTTATTTATTTTTTAAAGATAAAATAAATACAAAGTCATATTCAATAAATTATTTAGTTAATTAAATAAAAATATTTGTAATTTTTTATTAAAATTATGAAAAATTAATTTTAAATAAACATTTTAAGCTCAAATAAAGAACAATATACTGCAATATGTACCTCAATTATTGTGTTTATAATATTTTATTTAGTTCAATTTATCATGTTATTAGTATAATACTTTAATAAAATCATAATGTACATATTTATTTTAAAATTATCAAATACGTTAACAAATATAATAAATAAATATATATACAGTGTAATATTATTAGATATTGTAAAAAAAAATCAAGTTTCTCTTTTTGTGACATGTAATATTAATTTGAATTATAATATAATATTTTTAAAATAATTTATCGTATATCAATTTTTTTTTATAAATTATTTCTATTCTTTTTCATTCACTCAATTTTTTATTTATACTTTTTATTGATTCTATAATTTAATATTATTAATTTAAATATTTTTTAAGATTTTTTTATATAATTAAAAATTATAAAATTGAGATAATTATAAATAGTCAGAGATTTTGTAATTAAAAAAATTAAGAAAAATAGTTTTTTTTTATAGTGCTTAAACTAGTTTTTTATTTAATTATTTTATCACGGTGGTACCACATACACCCACGACTAGCTACTGTGAAGGCTAATCTCGAGGATATATATTCATATATATATATATACATATATATATATATATATATATATATATATAGTGCATTCTCAATCTGAAGCCAATTCACACTTGATTTGCTTCTTTGTTTTAATTGCATTTTGTACTATTTTTTTTTAATGTCATCCTCTTGAATTGTATTGTTGTAGCACATTATAAGTAACAATCTAACGGATGAAATTTGAGGTTTCTGCCCGCCTTAAATGTGTAATTGTCCTACACGCATAGTCTTCTACTATCTGCACCATTGATGAAATTTATTGCTTTTCTTTCATTGCATCAAAACATATCATACATACATAAAGATAAATAAACCAACGAATCAAGACATCATACAAATAAAACCAAGGCAAAGACTCAAGCTCAGCAGATATCTGCAACATTGACAAAATTTTACTCCCCCAAATGATAGGCAACATTGGTAATAATTTACTTGCCTGAACGATTTCTCATATCCCCGCATTTTATAGGTTACAGTAAACAACACAAAGATCAAAGGACACAGGCTGCCATCCATAACTATCGCTAAAATTTGGTAGCTTTCAACCAACCCATGCAGAGAAAAGTAATGCTGCAGAAACAAGCACAAGAAACCAATTACATACAGATACGGTATAACATACTTATGATGCCAAAACTGCAACTCCTTTGTGTCCTACGAATGCTTTCTTAAGCGTAACATAACCACTTCTGTAATGTTCAAGTGAGAAACACAACTGCCTTATGGCTTCTCGTTTCCTTTCTGCTCCTTCCAATATCATAACTCTTTGCTTCTCAATCTCCTCCTCCATTTCCTCGGCTCTTGATCTCAACTCCCTTACCAGTTTACCAGACTCTTCAGCACCTGTGATTAACTTTGAATGTTCCATATGTAACTGCTCCAATTGTTTTTTCATTTCATCAATCTGACTATCTCTAGAAATCACATCTTTTTTGAGTGCATGAACTTCCACACAAAGTCCTTCTATTTCAGACCTTAATGTATTTAGGTTTCCGCTGAGATTTCCTACACGATCATCTCTCTCTGCAATGTCTGCTTTTAATCGCTCAATCTCCCCACAATGCCTTACCTCCAATTCAGTTTTCTCGGCCTTGATTTTTCTAATCTCCTCTTCCAGAGACCTTCCTCGTGATTCCAATTCCCTTAGCTGCTGCTCCAAACAAGTCTTTTCATGAAACAGTCCTGAGATTTCTGCCTTAATCTGTGCCTTTTCAGGAAATATCTTCTGTTCAGCATCTGACACTGATATTTTCAAATCCCTGATCTCATGATCACGGTCGGACAAACTAGTCTTTAACCTTGCAATTCTTTCTTGCAGCTTGGAGACCTCCTTTTTTTCTGAGTGCAGCTTGGATTTCCATGTCACAATATCTTTCTCAGCCAATTGAAGTTGATTTTGCAAAGTTCGAATTTTTTCAGATGTATTAGTCTCAAGTTCATTTCTCAATCTAGCAATTTCACCTTCCGAGAACTTAAGTTTCTCACTTGTGGTTCTTAGGTCTTCCATAAGTGCCTGAACCTTACTGTCCGAGTCTAAAGTTTGTGCTTCCATCCCAGTAATCCCATCTTGAAGTTTTGATGACTGACTTATTTTGGAGTCCAGCTCAGCCTTCTCCATCTTGATGTTTCTCACTGCCGATGATCCAAACTCAGCCTGCAAATGGTTGTTCCTTTCCAATGATTTATATTTTTGAAGTTCAATCTTCAATTTAGTAATTTCATCATTAGATAGCTGTATCTTTTCATTCGCATGTCGCAGCTCCTGCTCATATCCTGCGATTCTAGCAAAATCTTCAGAATTCACATATTTCACACCTTTTATAGACTCATCTGGATTCTTTTCCTCTTGCAAACGAAGTTTCTCTTTAGCTTCACGAAGCTCGATGTCCAATTCAATGATTTTCCTCTGGAGCCCTTGATCACCACCATTCCCTACATAACCTGAGTAATTGTTCACTGACGAACAATCGGATTCTGTCTCCGAATCTGTTAAAGAGGACAATTCATCTGCATCTTTTTGGCAAAGATCAGTGCTGCTTCCAGCAGAACCAAGAAAGAAATCAAAACCAGCAGCTCTGGGACCAGATTTCCGACGACTTGGCCTTTGATCAGGAGAGGGACATGGGGAAGGCAGTTCGAAGCTGATGTCAGAAAGGCCTGAGCCCTGGGACTGGAGGTCTGACAGAACATTTTTCCTCAGTTCTCCTGTAACATGATCATAGCGCTCAGCCAGGGATCTATACATGCGGTAGAATTCCTCAACATGAGCTATTAATTCTGGCCTCTTTTGATAATACATCTCAGCCTTTTTAGCAAAAGAATCTGCATCCTCTTCAATCAGTTTCAGCATCTTTTTGACACTCTGGTCCATCTCTGAAGTCATCAAACGTTTGTCAGCTTCTTGTTCAACATTTTGGTCATGCAATTGATTACAGCACTGAACTTTTATGCAATTGGAAATGTGTAGTAAGCAAACTCTAATTGTTCATTATTTTAGTCGTTCTAATATTTCATCATCGAAATCATGAAAGCATATACTTGGGAAAGTCAAACTGTTTGACAGATTGGTTGTTCAAGTAAATAGCACCAAACTCTTTTGTAATTTCAAATGTGTAGTTTTGCAAGTGTAATTACATTTGAACAGGTAGGCTATTGAAATCAGTGAATGCCAAGACCATTAGACAGATGATAACTGGATATAAGAAACTAAAATTATCTTAACTTGTACCCCTTTTACCCATTTTAACCAGTTTCAGAATGTGGAACAAAAATACTTAAGCTGGTCAAATAAAACACAATAAGATCCTAGGATCTAAAGCTTGCTAAACAGACAAGCATATAATAACTCAACATGATAATGTGAAACCAAAACTAATAAGAATCACAATTAAAGCATTAAACTTTTATTTCAACAAAGTGAAGTTGATTTGTAATTCACTAACTAACAAACAAGAAAGCCAGATAAGTGTACGCTGAATTGCTTACCCTCAAGATTCTCTGCAAGCCACTTAGAATTTTTGGGGCTGATGTGACCATCCCACCACCAGGAGTGTGATTTTCTCGACTCCATTCTCTTCATTTTTGAGTGACCCTGGAAAAAGAGTCATACATCGTCATGCCAAAGCCAACTGATTTTCCTTTATTGTGCTGAGGCATTGAAAAATAGACTGACATTTATGTAAGGTGACTCTTTTACATAATTTAATACCAAAGTAAAAGCTTTGTCAGGATTAGCAGTTCATTCAACCCGAAAGAACATCTAAATGGAATGATAAACACTAACAATTACATATAACACACTAGATAGAATCTAGCTCAGAATGCGCAGCATTTCATGATTTGCATTCCAAAAATACATGCGAATTCGTTTTCCACTGTAAAATGCAAGCAAATACAGAAGACAAAATGAAACCGCTTACCAAAAATGTCGCCATTTAAATTCAACGAGAGCTGATGCAAAAACCTGCATATAGACAGACCCACGAGCAAATCAGCGATCACAGATCATACGCAAGCGAAACAACCATATAAGAACCCTAACTACAATTCGTGCGCTCGCTCCGTGTGGCAAGGCCCAAATTACAAAGTTCGAAGATGGAACGGGACAGCACGCGCACCTCGAAGAACTAAATAAATAAAAAATAAATCCCCCGAAATGAAATTGACCAGAGACAAAACAACTGTCCGAACAACTACTTCCACGCGTTTCTTTCTGTCATGGTAACAGTGTGACGTTGTTCTAACCCAACCAAACAAAACAAAACCAGAAAGAATAATAGTTTTGTTTCCAAATCTTCCTTTCTATTCTATATATGTATTATCTAATTTTTAAAAAAAGAAATCACAACAAATTATAACTCGAATTGATCAAAATCCATATACTTTTTCCATCATAGAGAACCTCAAAGGCAAGAACAGAGTTAACTAGCAGATCGAGACTCGTGATTTTAGAAGCTAAATTGAATTGCAAAAGTTAGATAGAGACAAACAGGGGACGAAAGCTTACAGTTTTAGAGGGGTAGAACAAGAGCTTTTTCAATTGGATCTTCTATATATATATGTGTGTGTGTATTTCAAGACAGATCCCAGAAGAAGAAAAAAAACAACAACATGAAATTCAGACAGATAGAATAACGAAACGGACAGTGCAAGAAAGAACTGGATAACAGTTATAAACAACAGAAGGAGATGAGATGAGATGAGATGAGGAGGTGGGGGAAGAAATGGCTTTTTCTAACAAATAAAGCTCTTTCCACATGGTACATGGTACTGGAGAAAGTCAAAGGACTTTTCAATTATATAATATTAAGACGTGTAATAAAAAATAATAATAATAAAGTTGAGTATTACATTTTCTTCCAAGAGATAGAAGAAATCTCCGCTCCCACTGCCGTCCGACTCTCAACTACACACGCAACATACACGCTTATTCGATTATCCAATTCAATGTATGCCGCTTGTATGGTGTTGTCTGTCACTAGATTTTCAGTCAACAGATTTGCTTTTCTCCTTTCTTGATCCATTGCTAGCAAAATGTTTATTTAGTAGGCATTTTGAATGAAAATTTGTAGTCTTTTCTTGATCAATTGACAGGTTTTCAATTGCTAGTTTTCATTTCTCAATTTTTGTCAGCAAAATTATTAAGATGGAAAGGTGGCAGAGCATCCAACAATAACTCTGTAGTACTCAAATCAGAATAGTGTTTGAAATGAGAATGTAAGGTAGACCAAAAATGTATATATATATATATGCTATCAATCTTTTTACCCTTATAAATTTCATGGACAATTATCTTAATCAAGGATTGATCAATCCAATTAATAAGCCATTATCTCATATTTAATAAGAGGCTCAAGACCTTCAATCCTAAGTTGAAATTTTAAAAGATCAGCCTGCTTGCTTGAGATGAGATTCTTACGCCGTTCACTCAAACCATGGAGGGCAAGGACGAGGAAAAAAAAGGAGGGAGGCGGTCCCGAGGCTAAGATTGTGCAGATTGGATGTGAGCACCCCAACTAAAATGGGAAATCAAGCCCCAAGAGTCCATTGTTGCAGGGTCCTTAGAATGTCCCCAAGAATGAACACGCAAGTATATATATATTGAAGTCTTAATGAAATTTCCTTTTTTTGTTCTTCACATATATTCCCTTGCATATTTTGCAAAATATTCAATGCAAGAAATAGGTCCAACCACTGATATGAAATGCTAAGATAAGAATATATGTCATTTTCATACCTCAAATGTTGCAGTAGATTCTTTTATTAATCTGACCCCGAGGCCAATGACCTAAGACGGGTTCCCTTTTGGCGACCTTATGGAATCTCACAGGTCTAAACTCTTGGCGAGCCTGTTTAGAACTTAATTTCATTTTGGTGAATTCATGGAAACTGAGTTTGTAAACAAACCAGAACAACACACACATACGCCGCGAAAAACAAACAAAATACACAATTTATTTTTCAACATCCCTCTAGTAAACCCAACTCTTATTACATATATACAATATATATATATATATATATATATATTATATATATATAT
Organism: Xylocarpus granatum; assembly: GCA_019650275.1. Classification (NCBI taxonomy): domain Eukaryota; kingdom Viridiplantae; phylum Streptophyta; class Magnoliopsida; order Sapindales; family Meliaceae; genus Xylocarpus; species Xylocarpus granatum. The sequence continues at coordinate 111,219 of BNST01003033.1, forward strand.
ATATAATATACACACACTTTTAATTAGACACTTTTGTCAAATCACTAACATAAATCTCTATCGTATTAACACAATCCAAAATTCTATTTAGAGTACCAACTCCTATTATTTGAGTGTGATATTTTGTGCATTCTTCTATTTACAAGAGTAAAGACATTAAAAAAATAAATCCTATACATACCTCTAAAAACACAAATATCACGTATTTATATCACTATTTTAGGTATTTAATATGAATTTTAAATTATTTAGTTAAATTTTCTTATAAAGTATAATTTATTTAGTAAAATAAGCGCTAAAAAAAATTAATCTAATCTTTATATAATAGACTTAGTTAAAATGAATACCTTCAATAACTCAACAAATCCTAAATACATTTAAAATTCTACATAAATATATATATTTTTAATCTTAACATGCGATTTAATATATTCTCGTAACGGTGGCAATAATATTAAAATCTAATTTTAGTATTAAATAATATCTAATAATATATCATGGTTATTTAAGTATCGAGTATGTCAGTGATTTAACGTCACTTTATTCGTAACTCGTGTTGTAATGTAATTCAATTATTTTATCTAATATATCTTAATTAATCACGAGATATGAAATGTGCCATCTTTGTATGGTTTAATTTTATATTTTTTTATATATTGAGTAAACTATTCTATCAAATGAAGTCAATATATTTTTTAAAATTTCACTTAATCAAAGGGCTTAAGATATCACTCTTATTATGTTGAAGGAACAAATCATATTTTAATTGCACACATCTCTCTACACGAATTATAATATATTTGATTTTTTTATAGTTTATTTTATTATAGATGATGTTTGAAAATATCAAAATATATCATTCTCTATATTGGAAATTAGGTTGATTTCCAATATAAGAATCACACAAACTATTATCATTATGATAATCACTTAGAACACTTATATAATCATTTATATAGCGTTCTTATGATCTAGTATATAATTTACTTATTTATATTCATAAATTTACTTAACATCTTATATCATAACACATATATATTATTATCAGTCACTACACATATTAGATTTTATGTATTACTGTTATTCTATTCGCAACAATGTTTAACTAGGAATAATTAAGAGTAGTATCTAACTAATTAAACTTACTATATAAGGGCATTATTACATTTATTAAACACATAGATATATAGTAATAAAATAATCAAATGATATATATAAATTAAAAAATATCATGATACAAATATATCAAATATTCAAAATAATATTAAATTTAGGGATATACCAACATAGTTCCCATAGACTTTGTCTTTTTCCCAAGTCTTCTCAAGCTTTAAATTTATATTGGCAAACTTATAAAATATGATCTTTCATAAATTTTCACTAATGGTGAATCTCCTTCAATTTGGCAAACTTGTAGATAAGTTTTCGCTAGTGGTGATTCTTTTTAGATTTCAAGTTTATTCGGCAAACTTATAGGTTTTGTTCTCTTTTAAATTCTTTGAAGTGGAGATCCTTTCTCAAATTTTAATGATTATCTTTCTATATAATTACCATAACATTACTAAGGATTTGAAATTTTCATAGACAAAGAAATTTTATTAATAATAAGGAAAAATAAATCAAATACTCAATAATGTAAGAAAACAAACTCATTGATAAACCTTTTTTAACACTCTCAATTCCATGGCTTTTTCATAACTTTTTCATTTGCATGCTCAAGTTGGTATGTTTCGAGTCTTACCGCCCTTAGCACTTTGTAAGGTCATTTTCTTTTATTAAATTCTTTGTATATAATGTGACCCATCTTAGATCCAATTATCCCTCTCAGGATTTTTTGTGCTTTAACCTTTTTATTATAATATTGAGCTACTTTCTATTGATAAGCTACTATTCAAATTGGCACTAGTTCTATTTTTTTCTTCTATCAAGTTCAAATGTTCGAGTATTGCTTCTTAGTTTTCATCCTTATTTCTGCTACTATCATTAGTTGGTAGCAAATTCCAATGAAAAAGATGTTTCCAAAAGTTGTTATTTGTGGTGTCTTCTTGTATGCCAACAAAACTTATGGTAACTCTGCTACCCAAGCTTTTTTCTTTTCTTCCATTTTCAACTTTAAATTATTCTTTATCACTTTGTTGGTGGCTTTAATTAATTCATTTGCCTTTGAATCTACTAGTGACATGAATCTCAAGTCTATCTTTAAATTTTGCAAAGTTTTCAAAATTTTTCTATGTGCTATTCCATTTTCAGTAAGAAATTTCTCTAAAGGTTTAAACTCCCCCCCATGTCACTTTGAGCTATCTTGATCTTTAATTCTAACATTTTTTCTATTTGCAACTTCAAGAGGTTTAAGGTGGCAAATGTTTCTGATTTTTGTGTTTAGGGAAAAATCCAAGTAAATCATGAAGGCTAGGTAAATTTATGGCCAATCATGGAGGGCAAGGGAGCAGATCCAAACAAGTCAGTATGTACCAATTCCAATGGTTTCTTAGTTTTGATTTTACAAGATTTATAAGATAATATATGTGTTTTCTCATATTGACAAGCTGAATAGAAAGAAGGCAAAGGTGTTGAAGTGTTTTAATTAATTTTATCATACAGTTACAAGAGTTCAAGGCTACTCTAAGTATCCTCTCGTGTGGGTGACCTAGTCTTTGATGCCATGTTATTAGATCTACTTATGACCTTTGGCCCATAGGTATTTCTGCAAAAAAGAATCTGAGTGCAAGGGATGTTTGGGGTGATGATGGACACTTCAACAACTTGTACAAACCTCTTTCAACCACTCCTCGAAATAGAACCTTCCCTTTAATCCTTCACAAAATAACAATTTTTGTTGAATGTGAGGATTGCATTATTATCTACTAATAACTTAGACACACTAATCAATTTTTTGTAATGGTAGGCACACATAGCACATTTTTAAGTTTAACATAATCAAATGAAGATGATAAGTGAAGATCTATACTTCCAACATGAGAAATGGTAAGGTACTATCCATTACCTATTGTAAGTTTATCATTTCCTTGGTATTCTAACTTTATTGATAGGTTTTGTAATGAGTTAATGATATAGTTTGTAGAGTCACTGTTAACATACCAGGCTAAATCAATAGCTACTTTGGGTCTTGTTATAGAGGCTGCTTTCCTTTCCTGTTTTGGTTGTTGTGGTGTGAGATATTTGTTGCTATAGAGGCTAGTAGTCAGCTACTGTGTGCCCAATTTTAAGGCAAATTTGACAGGTAGGCTTTGAGTTTCCTTTATAGTTTCTAGGTCTCTTTCTTCCTTTTTCATTAAAGCCTGGTGGATTTCTGTTTTGGCTTAGAACATTCTAGTTCCTTCCCTGACTTGGATGTGGGTGTGTAACATTTATTGATACTTCATGTTCGAAGTTCGGACTCACTCAATTCCAACTATCCAGTCTACTCTCATGACTTAAAAGCATGGAATATACTTCTTCAAATGATGGTGGTTCTGCCCTTGAGGACAAATTAACAATGACAAATTCAAAGTCTTAGTCCAATCCACTAAGAACATACATAATCAAATCTTTGTCTGATAAGTTGTCCCCTGTAGCCCTTAACACATCTGAAATTTCTTTCATTTTCTGATAGTATTCTAAGATCCTCATGTTCTCCTTCCTTGTGGAAGAAATGAGACTTCGAAGGTCCACAATTTTGGCCATTAACTTGGCTATAAAGGCTTTCTCCAATTATTGCCAGAGTTCTGAGGAAGATGAAGATCCCACTATTGTGGCCAACATTGATTCACTCAAGGTGGATAGCAGCCATCCCGAAAGTTGCTGATCCTGTTTCTTCCATATCTTGTAGGCTAGATTAATGGTGGTGATGTTTTGTTCTTCTTCGTTAGTGATAGTAATGTATTTTTTTTGAAGGATTTTGTAATGGATTCAGCTAATCCTCAAGGTCATTTCCCCAAACTAAAGGCAGCACCTGAGATTTCCAAAGGAGAAAGTTGGGGATGTTTTGATCGTGCTCGGGAATGAGATAGTTGGGGCAATGATGTTTGCATTAGATATCACTGGATTGATTACATCAATTTGTTCTGAGGATGCTGATGAGTTATGACTTGTTGCCATTTTTTTTTCTTACTAGCTCTAATACCAAGTTGAGATTTGAGAAAGATTGCAAAAATACAACAGTGCAGTCAAGGCAAGCTAAATTGATTTTTATTTCATGGTAACTTAAGAGTGTGTGTGTGTGTGTATATATAGATCCTATATAGCTTACAATACGAAAACAAATAAGGGTATAGCATGACAAACTAGTAGGTATATTCTTTCAATCACAATGCAATCAGGTTTGACAGTTAGTAGGAAAGGAACACGTAGGGATGAAGAAGAGCAGCTCCAAGATCTACTCAAATTTCTTTGGCGAGAAAGTCAATGCACCAGTGGACTGGACTCACTGCTTTTGAGCTAAACAACCCAAGCCAGAACATCAACTTTCAACCTTCTTATCTACAATGACCCTATCAAATCTAACCCTCATTGTGCAAATAATCATGGGCTGACTATGCTTGTTAATTTCTCGAGTGGTTGTCCTAGAACGTCACCTCGAACTTGACAATTTATTACCAATTTATTATCATCTTAATAAATTGTAGGCCAGTAATATCCTTGTTAAAGGACCCAAAATATCAATAATTTTGCTCTTGCTCGGCTCTCACATATACTTTTTCACTCGAGATATAATTGGATTCCTCTTCATTCAAGCATTTCAATTAGGGCACTGCATAACCCATTTCCATACACTATCTCATCAATCATAGTGTACCAATTAGACCGATATTTTATTATTCTTGCTTTCTTTTTGTGCTCGAGTAGACAGACATGAGTAATGTAAGACTTTCTTGCTTTAATCAATGAATCTTTTGTTTCAATATTATTCACATCTTGTCTTTTATCTTATGACAAATGCTCGTTTTTTTTTCCCATATATTCAACAGGCAACGTTCTCGGTAATCTTCTTTCAAATACTAACACTATTTTTGTCAGTCCGTCCACCCAGGCATTTTTACTTTTAATACCTGCTCTACGACTACCTCCTCAAATTCTTCTGTAATCTTTTTTTACTTTATCCTAGTACATCTTATTATATTTTTTTTCCTTATTCTTGAAATTGTCTATTAACTTGGGTGCCCACTGTTGGGAAGCACTGTTCACCAGTATTTTTTTTGTGGCTCCTACTGATAACACTATTTCCAATCCTACCAACAATGCCTCATACATCACTTCGTTATTGTTAAGCTTAAACCCAAACTTCAAAGCATAAACGACCTCATTATTGGTTGGGCTACTTAGGACAACTTCTACTCCACATCCCCGCACAATGGGGGCTACATCCCTAAATAACTTTTATTTCTCTTAGTCGATCACCATTATTGACTCATATTGTTGATTCTTAGATACTGATCTTTTGGCAATAAAATCTGCTAAGGTTTGCGCTTTTATTGTTTATGCAAAATCTGCCAAAATGGTTGTTCGTTAATAAGATGATGGTATGAACTTGAAAGTATGGTCTCAACTTCCAAACTGCTACCACTAAATACAAAGCCAACTTTTCAGGTTTCATGTATCTTTTTTGTGCATCTAGCAATGCTGTACTGACTTAATTGACTGATTTTTGCACTTTATTCTCTTCTTTTATAAATACTCTACTTACAGCATGTCACAAGACTGCCATATAAAGATAAAGCTTGTCTCCTCATTATGTTCGAGTTAATATTGGTATCTTGGCCAAATACGCCTCTTGAAAGCTCCTTTTGTAATTCTCGGTCCAATTTATGCCTTTTCCTCTCTCTCTTTTTTGTTCAGATTTGAAGAAATTCAAAACACCGAATAGTGGACTTAGAAATGAACTGATTCAAGCATGCTATCTTTCCTATTAACATTTGTAGTTCCTTTAATGTACTTAGGGACTTCATTTCCAAGGTTGCTTTTACATTTTATATGTTCACTTCAATTCCTCATTACTCACCATGAACCCATGAAATTTGCCCGAGCTGACTTTAAAAGTGCACTTCTTGGGATTTAACTTCAATTGGTATTTTCTTAATAGATTGAATGTTGCCCTCAAGTGTTCCACGCGATTCTTAGAATGTGTGGATAGAGTAATCATGTCATCTAAATATACCTTCATTTTTTTTCCTATTAAAGGATTGAATATTCTATTTGCTGGCTTTTGATATGTTGCTCCAACATCATGCGAATCAAAATGAATAACCTGTAACAACACTATAGAACCTTATCTATTACAAAAGCTTCATTTTCTTGGACGGCTTTATGCATTTTGATATGGTTGTAACCCGAGAGTGCATCCATATGTTACAAAAACGAATAACTTGACGGCTTTATATATATATATATATATATAAAGAAAGCATTTACAAGCTGGTTGATTCCCAGCCAAAAAAAAATGTTGTCTAACTAAAGTCCACACACATCCCCCATTTTACATTTGCCTTTTTTACCGTTACTATAATGACAATCCATTATGGATAATAAGCTTCTCTTATAAATCCAACCTGTAATAGCTTTTCGACCTTCTCATTAATTATATCTTTTTTGGATTAAATGTCCTATTTTACTTTGCTAGCTTAAACCGAGGATCTAGAGCTAATGATGTGAAATAATCCCTAGATCTATACAGGGATATCACTGTGTGATCATGCAGAGATGTTAAAATATTCCCTTGCAAAACCTACTATTTTGGCATTGTCATCTTCGCGTAGCTCGGACCTATTTTAACTATCTTTGAGAGATTGTCATCTTCTAACGCCATAATTTCTAACTTCTCGACTAGTTCCATTTCTTGGCTTGCCTTTGCATCACTACCGTCCCAACTTGTCATTCATAAGCTGAATCTTCCTTGGCTTCCTTTTGAGCAACAAATATAACTCTTGGTTCACCATAAGCTAGAATTTTAGTAATAAATAATATATGGACACGGCAGCCTTCGAGTTTTGCATGAATGGTCTCCTTAATAGAGTTTTGTATGTCATTGATTGGTCGACCACCAGGAAGTCGGTCATTATCGTCTTTGAATTCAACTTTTTCCCAGTAGTGATAGGGAGCTCAATCTTACCTAGTGGTATTACAAGTCCATTACCAAAATCATACAATGAGGCTTTCACTTTTTCAACTTCAGCTACTCAATTCCTTACTCATGAATTGTCTCTTTGAACAAAATTTTAACCAACCTTCCAAGATCGATGAATGCTCAATTAACAAATGTTGCTACAATATTCAAGCTTACAACCAATGCATCATCATACCCATAGTTAACGTCCTTCAAATCCTCCTTCACAAACATAATAAGAATGTTATTCAACTCAATTTTTTATTTGCTTGTATAGTGAAGACTTAATTATGTTTGATGATCGATCCCATTGATTATTGAGAGTAATTCTTGCGTGCCCTACTCGAATCTCTTTACAAGGTCGAACCTCCTACAATGATCATAATTCTTTGTCTTCTCAAACTATTGGGTTTCACCTCATTTTCCCATTCCTTGGCTTGCAACATATTCCCTCAAGTAGTTATTTTTATTTTTACTAACACCTCAACCTATACTCTTAGCTTCGCACAATCTTCAATATTGTGTCTATGAATATGATGAAAGGCAAAATACTTGTTTCTATCCTTAGCACCCATAGGCGTGTTGACTTGTCTGAGTACTATTGGCGTGCCCTTGTCTTTAACATCTTTATAAATCCTATCTTTCCTTTTTGAAGTCATCTCGGCGGTAAATTATATAGCCTGCGTAGCTGTTCACTCTACTGTTGATTATTAAAACCGAGATCCTTAAAATGGTGAGGCTTGTAATTTATTACCTTGAAATTTGCTAGTTCCTGTATCTTCTCAGTTCTCCTTTTGTTCCTTAGGATTCTTGACTACTTTCTTTCTTTCTTTCTTCCCTTTTCTTTTCTATAACTTCTTTCTTGGTTGTAATGGTTTTCTTTACTCCACGTCTCATGCCCCAATCCATCGATTCGAGTATGTAATAATCGCCACACGTGAAATATACCCACCACTCAAATTTCACATGAATGTGTAAAGCTTTTAATGCAAACATATATACATATTATTGTATAGACGTAGTCGCCATCGATCACTTGCGTGATAGTCTCAAATCATAAAATCACTTACGCCATCAAGGCTATTATGCCGGCATGAGATGTTATAAAACGGACAATATCGAGCTGGTAGGGATGGTTATCGCAAATAGTATTAGAACTAATTCATACAATTAAAAATGTGTTAGAGAGAATGTTGAGTCCATTAAAGATGCGAATTATAAAATCTTGCGTTGTTTAGGAATTTGTTAGTAATTACTTTATCTCCTTCAACTCGCATGAGGCCTCTTGAGTGGGCTTGAAATTCATATTAGAAACAAAACCTTAACGCATGAAGTTATGGGGGGCTTGTGAAGACAAGAATATAATCCATTATGTGTTTTGAACCCAAATGAGACATTTTAGACCCAAGGCATAAAGTCTCGTACGCTAGGAACAAAATCTTAGGAGGCCGAAAGCAAGCTTGTTATTGTGCCATCAAGTTTTCAAATTAAATAATATTGTGGTAGTTGGAATAAGCCATCATAACTATATTTCACATGTGATTTAGTATCATATCAAGTGACTTTTGATGTTGGCAAAAGTCAGGTTCTAATCTTCAAGTACGGTGACTCCATTGCTTGTCTCAAATTAACGGTGATTATGGCTAGAGTGGTAGTCGGTAACACTACCACTTGAGGAACATTATTGCCACGAAAACTACCCCCTAAAATTGTCTCAAACTCAAAATTGAACTTACTCTAATATCATATGATGCGATATAAAAGTTTTACAAATAGATATCTAATTAATTATCAAAAGTTAATCATTTTCTTTTTAATAATTTATTTTTCTCTACTAATATAGATTTGTAATATTAGATAATTCAATTAATAAAATATATGTTATCTCAATTTCTAAAACTTTTGCATACAAAGCCTCTTACACATATATGATATATCTATTAAAATTTAATTCAAAATAATACACGCGCGGGCGCGTACACACATAAGCTCGTACGAGCATGTGTTGTGTGTGAAGAGAAAATTATTTGAAATATAGAATTAGAGGTTTGATGTATCAAAGTTATTTTGATGATATTATTATTATTTTTAAAAAAATGAAGAAACAAATGTGAAAAATGACAATGGGTATTTATTAAAGAGTTTATTAAGAAGGAGGAGACAGTAAAAGTGAATTAAGACCACTAAACATACTGCTACTTGTTGCATATGGAACAACAACGTAATCAAAAATATTTAAAGTATGGAATTGTAAGATAGAATAATCCTCTGATTTCACAAGCGTGTCCAATTCCTTAAAACAAATGTTTGGAATTAATCATGTCTCATTAATTTAAATTTATTATTTTTTTTAAAATTGTAGGGAAATTCATTTAAAATTACATGCCAGCCCAGGCTCAAGACCACACTTACGGCTCGTGCCTATTATGTGGGCCCAACTTACAAGCTCGTATGATATACATTTTCACAGGTTTGGCCGAGTCAACTTGTTGTTTGTCATCCCTCTATTATTATTATTATTATTATTATGACATCCTAAAACTTGCGGTGCGCTTGGCTTCATAAAACTTAATAACCGTACGAGGAGGGAGGTATTATAATGTTTTAGACTTTGGTCACTTCACATGTACAATTTAGACATTTGGTCACTTCACATGTACAATTTAGACATTTGGTCCTCAATTTAGCAATAAACTTTATGATTCCAATTAATCCTTTTGGTTTGACATCTATGTTCACCGTATGCTGATTTTTAAGGTCCTTGTCATTCTTTCCGTATATACATATTATTATTATTAAGACATACCCATCAAATTACATGTATACAATCAAAATTCAACAAAACACAACTGCAAGAAGAAGTGGGTTTATGCTGACAAGTTTACAACATCATAATGATGTGATGTCACAAGAAGAAGCGGGCTGACAACATTTATCCCCAACTCAAACCATTTAATTATAATTGTCCAAAAATAGTAATAAGAGAAATGGTTACACAGAAATTATTATATTGATTATATTTTTGAAAAAAAATTTAATAAAATAAAAGTAAAAATATTTTTAATTATTAAATAGTACTTTTTATAACATTTAAATAAATTTTTTTTTATATAATATTTATAAATATAAAAAGTAATATTATTATTATTAAAAATTATTTAATTTTTTATTTTTACTTAGAGATGTATCATTCGTAAATTAAATAGTAAATAAAAATTTATATCTTAATTGCTGTGACACTAAATAATTTGGATAAGCGGTACAATTACTCACTTTTTATTTCAATACTAACTTCATATTTTTTATATATTATTTTATTTTATAAATAAATAGATATTAAATTATTGAATATTTTTGTTTATTTACCAAATAATAATAATAATAATTACAACAACCACGGAAGTGATGATGTGATATATAAGGAATATTGACATACAAGTGACGTGGAAGAATGCCGTCCTTGTAAAAACAAGAAATGGTGCAAGTGGAAGATGATTAAGCATTGATGTTTTCCAATGGCAGCATTGAAGCTCGTGGGGCCTCCTCGGCTTAGCTAGAAGGTAGTAGGTGACTCGTAGCAAAAATATTCGTTAGTGTCCGTCCCATTTCTCCTTCTTTGGTGGTAGGTTAGACTTAGAACTAGTAGCCTCTTTATCTTCTCTTGCTTTCCTTTCCTTTCCCATCCCCCCTTCTAGTTTCTGATTTTTCATTTTTCATTTGCCACTATCGTTTCACTTCGTTGCATATATTATGGAGGCAATGCAAATCCCGATTGCTCATCTACCACCATAGGCATGTGACAACGGGAACAACGACGGGTGAAAATTATAATAATGGATAATTTAGTGCTGTTACGATTATTAAAATGGCGTAAGGTTAGAGCAAAAGGCAAAGCGTTAGATGGGATGCGGGAGCTACAAAAGAAAATTGCTAAACGGTACAACGCAGTCAGCAGTCGTCTATTGCATGCATCGTCACCGTCAAATCTAACGGTGGCACTTAGCGGCAGACCTTTTTTAAGTTTACTCTAACAGCAATTAGACCCGGTAAGTAATTGTAGAACAAGTCCAAGTCCAATGAGGTTGCCTTGTCCTCACCTCACCGTCTCTTGAAAATAAATAAATAAATAAAAATTTATGAATCGATGAGTCGTGCACTCATTATTTTCTATGACCTTTTTTTTTATTATTATTTTAGCAATTGATTAGTTGAATACTCGTTATGTTGCATGTATTGGAGACCCACCCACAATTAGACTCTTTCTTAACTTTGATTAGTCTAATTTAAATCTATTGATAATATATATATATATATATATATATATATATATTATTATATTTGAGGGGAGTAAGGTGAAATCTTTCGTGCAAGTATTAATCACATTCAATTTCATTTTAAGGACAACGGTCATCTCACACTACACTAATTTAACATAACATATCTCGGAAATATGCACTCATCATTACACAAAATATATGTCCTACAAAGTGTGCGGTTTGCTATGCTATTGAAGTGTGGTGGTTTGGTTTATAATTGTTATGAAATAAAGTTATTAACTAATAATATAAGGGTCATATTAGTTAACTTTAAAATTTCAAACTCTCGCTAATAAATTTATAAAATGAGTAATGATTACCGTACATCATTGATGGAGTTGTATTAAGTTTTTAACACGCGCGCATATATATATATATAAAAAAGATTAACAATTTCTTAAAATTATACAAAATTTTATATTAATTTTCAATTTTTAGATTACAATATATTAATCGCCAAGCCGCTTTCGTTACCTACTCCCTCCAAAGTTGTCGTTATCTTCTATTTGCCGTTACGTTAAATTTAACGGACATCCATATGAAGTCTATCCTCACCCACTCCTCTGAGCAACACATGACCACCAGCTTCACCTAACGCTTTACGTCAATCTCTCCACCAACTTCACCCACCCTTATTTTCTCTTATAAATTCTCTCACTTGTTATTCTTCGTTAACCAGTTAAGTGACAACCGTTCTTCAATTCATTTCCATCAAAAACTCTGCAAAACGAAAAGCCATGGATCTTCTTCTTCTGGAGAAGACCCTCTTAGCTCTCTTCGTCGCTGTAGTTCTCGCAATTACTATCTCCAAACTTCGCGGCAAGCGTTTCAAGCTTCCGCCCGGTCCGCTGCCGGTGCCTATTTTCGGCAACTGGCTTCAAGTCGGCGACGACTTGAACCACCGAAACTTAACTGATTTAGCTAAGAAATTCGGCGATATCTTGCTTCTTCGTATGGGACAGCGTAATCTCGTCGTCGTTTCATCGCCGGACCTCTCCAAAGAGGTTCTACATACTCAGGGAGTTGAATTTGGATCAAGAACGCGAAACGTCGTGTTCGATATATTCACTGGTAAGGGCCAGGATATGGTGTTTACGGTGTACGGTGAGCATTGGCGGAAGATGCGGAGGATAATGACCGTTCCTTTCTTCACAAACAAGGTTGTTCAGCAATACAGATACGGATGGGAAGACGAAGCGGCGAAAGTTGTCGAGGATGTGAGGAAAAATCCTGAGGCTGCAACCAATGGGATTGTTTTGAGAAAGCGATTGCAACTTATGATGTACAACAACATGTACAGGATTATGTTTGATAGAAGATTTGAAAGTGAGGATGATCCTCTGTTTAATAGATTAAAGGCTTTGAACGGAGAAAGAAGTAGGTTGGCCCAGAGCTTTGATTACAATTATGGTGATTTTATTCCAATTTTGAGGCCATTTTTGAGAGGTTACTTGAAGATCTGTAAGGAAGTCAAAGAAAGAAGGTTGCAGCTCTTCAAAGACCACTTCGTCGAGGACAGAAAGTAAGTTATCTCCCTCCTCGCTCAGTTTTCTATTATTATTAAAAGGATTAGCTTCCACTTCCTGTGTCTTGTTTTTATTATTATAATAAAAACAAAACCAGAGCAAGCAGTGTCGTGCCTTGGACTAATTTCTATGTCCATTTTATTGGAATATTTAATTCATTAAAAATAATAATGTTGACGACAGGAAACTAGCCAGCACCAAGAGCATGAACAACGAAGGGTTGAAATGCGCCATCGATCATATCTTGGACGCTCAGCAGAAGGGAGAGATCAACGAGGACAACGTTCTTTACATCGTTGAGAACATCAACGTTGCGGGTGGGTTAGTTAAATTGCTTGCACTAAAATTAATGTAATAATCTGTTTTTTACTCATTTATCCTTTATATATCTCCAACTATAGATTGTCGTTAGTCGGCCTCGTGCGAGGACAGTTTCGTCTCTGAAATTAGATAGCTATTTTTGTTACGAAGCTTGTCAGTGCCAGGAAGGTGCGTGAACAAGCGGCAAACATTATGCACAGTAACTAGAACTTGTTATTACTATTTTGTCGAGAATACTAATGGTTAGGGAATCACTGTAACTTCTTGAATCGCCGGTTTTATATGGTCAATTAACATTTGATATGTTACCAAAATTAACATTTGGTCAATCTAGTTATAACTTGATGGTTGAAATATCAAAACCCAGAGTCATACCTTGACATATCTCTTGTAAAATTAGGTTAAGTAGGTGAACTAAATCTGATATGTTAGTGCTTGAATATCCTCTTAATGCAGCTTTCTATTCCATTTTAGCAAGCGAATTAAGTTTTTGGACGTAGCAGTTTCTCTAAATCTGCTCGACTGTCCTGTGCTCCTGCACTTAAATTATTTCTCTAACGGCCAGAACAAATTTTACTGGCAGCCATTGAGACAACACTGTGGTCAATCGAGTGGGGAATTGCAGAGCTTGTGAACCATCCTGAAATCCAGAAGAAGCTCCGGGATGAGATTGACACTATTCTTGGCCCTGGTGTTCAAATCACTGAGCCTGACACCCACAAGCTCCCCTATCTTCAGGCTGTAATTAAGGAAACTCTCCGGTTCAGAATGGCAATTCCTCTTCTTGTGCCTCACATGAACCTCCACGACGCCAAGCTTGGTGGCTATGACATTCCTGCTGAAAGCAAAATCCTTGTGAATGCATGGTGGCTCGCCAACAACCCTGCTCACTGGAAAAACCCTGAAGAATTCAGGCCTGAGAGGTTCCTGGAAGAAGAATCTACGGTTGAGGCCAACGGAAACGACTTCCGTTACCTTCCTTTCGGTGTTGGGAGAAGAAGCTGCCCAGGAATTATCCTCGCTTTGCCAATTCTTGGTATCACTATTGGACGTTTGGTACAGAATTTTGAGCTCTTGCCTCCACCTGGACACTCTAAGCTTGATACCACTGAGAAAGGCGGGCAATTCAGTTTGCACATTTTGAAGCATTCTACCATTGTGGTCAAGCCAAGATGATTCATGGGTGTAGTGTTTACTTTGTGGGTGCGACTTTTAAAATGTGGTGAATGGCCTTCTTGCATGTTGGATTCAGATGAAATTTTCTAATCAGTGGTGTTCTCTGTGTAAATCTACCAACTTCAATGTTTAAATCTGGATTTAAGATTTGCAGTAAATTAATATTCTGTTTCATAGTAGATTTTAATCGTCAATTCATTCCTCAAGCCGATTACCTGCTCGTAAAGTCTTGAGGCCAGTGAGCTAAATTGCATGGGAAACACCACATTATTAACAGGTTGTTATACAAAGGAACCTGGAATAAATTCATTTGATTGAAAAAATTATGGTGAATATTGTCACTACTTTTTCATAATGACAACATTCTTACAAGTGAAAATTCAGGTTATTACTACTAATATTTTAATAAACATTTAATTAATAGTTTATTAATTAATTATATATTGATATTCATATATTTTAATTAATATTATATATAATTATTAATTAATTAATTAATTAGTTGTGATCACAATCTTTTTTGTTAAATATTTTCCCTTAAATAATTAAATTGTAAATTTAATAATAAAATAAGAAAATTAATAAATAAATATTAATGGTACTATAATTAATAATTAGTACTATTAATAATCTTACTTTGAATTTATAATATTCAGGAAAAATTTGTAATTATTAATTATTACGCTTCTATTTTTCTTTAATAATATTTAATTAACATGTAATTACTAATTTACATAATTCATATAAGAAATTTTTTTGGAAATAGCCTTATTTTAACTTTTCTTAACATTTTTGACCAATTTTAATACATTCTTACTAAAATAATCATTTAGGATAAATTTACTTTCAAACCCGACTTTTAGCACTTATAAATATATTCGTACACACACTCCATTTTTCATCTATTTCACTCTCAAATTTCAATCAATTTGAAAATTAAGGTTTTTAATAGGTCATACAATGGTGAAAAATATATATTTTAGTATTTCAACTATGAATTAAAAGAAAACTAAGTTTTTATAGTTTAAGTTTTTTGTTCATTTATAATTAATTTTAAAATATATAAATATTATTATAAAATTATTTAGTGATCTTATAAAATTTAATTTGAGTTATAAATATGATAATTCATTGTTATTAAATCTGTTATTATTGTGATTTGCTTGAAAAATTGATTAAAAAATGATGAAATATATTTAAACTCTGGGCCAGCTAATCTAGGATACTATTTTTTGTATTAAAATAATAATTAATATTTAAATCTCTAAATATTTATTTTAAATATATTCGATAAAAATTTTATTTTATTATTTATTGAAATAAGAACTTATTTTTTATCTTACAAATTTGTTTAATATATTTAAAATATTAATTAATTTTTTGTATTAAAAAATAAATAATATTCAAATATATAAATATTTATATATTTATTTATTTAAAGTATATGTGCCATAATGTGACTACACTAGGGTATTACACATACACGCAGATTATGAAATTTATATTTTATGATTTGTTTTTTTGTTGAATTAAGAATTTATTTTTTAATAAATTTATTTAAATATATTATGTATTTATTTAATATATTTTTATTACATTATATTATAAAAATAATCAATATTTAAATATAAATATTTTTATACATTTCAGGTTGAAAATGTACTTGTTAGTGTTTGGTATAGAGGATAATGAGTTGCGTTATCTGATGATATTTCTAACAATATGCCGAGGACCCTATGTAGAAATTATTGCAATGAAGATACTGATGCAACAACAAACTTGGGTTATGAAATAGGTCAAAGTAATAAATTTGTGAGGATTGGTGAGGACATAAGTGGATAATTAAGTGCTCGTCATATGCCATCTATTCCACCATTATTTTCTCAATCGTAGAATGCATTGTCTAACTCTATATATAGTATTGTATATGTTAGGACAATTTTTCTATTTAAAGAAAGACATACGACATGCATTAAGTTTATTGCCGTTAAAGAATCATTTTTAATTTTGAATTTAAAATCAATGATAGATCGATCTAAGGTAAAGTGCGCAGTTGATGGATGTAAATGACGAATTTGGACAACCAATACAAATGGAGAAAGTGGATATTGGTTATTAATTAGATCACACTTGTCAAAACGATCAACTACAGTCAAGTCACCGACAAGTAGTCAGTTCATTGGTAATAGGCTAAGCTTGGTTCTAATTAAAAAAAAAGTATTTGAAATGAAATAGCAAGTAAATTGGTATTCATCTACTATACATCTCAATTAGAATTAGACAACTTTAGTTTGGATTAGTGCTAGTTTAGAATTCAAACTAATAAACTAGATGAACAAACAGATCCAATCTAGACTGATAATTATAAATTTGATTTATTAATTTGAGTTTAAATATAAAATATTATTTTAAATTTTATAATAAAAAATAAATATTTTTATATTCTTTAGCTTTATAAAATAAATTAGATAATTGATATTATAAAACTAAAAAATTTATTTTTATAAATTAAATAGACAAATTCTTTAGTTATATAATTTCTATAAATTAACTATTTTTATTAAAAAAATATAAAATTTAAAATTTTTAAATTATAAAAACAAAATTTAATAAAAAATAAATATTTATAATATTATAATTTTTTTTTAATAAAAATTACAGACTTACATCCTTAACTCTCGATCTATTCAGAGACGAGCATCCCACATTAGTGATGATCCAATGTATGTAAAGTATTTATTTTATAAGAAGAGTTTCATTTGAAACTTTGAAATAGTTTTACGCTCGTCTAAAACTTTCAATGTTAATAATACTACTAGTAAGAAAAAGGTAGCATTAACTTTACGTGTCACTTCGTCGACACATGTCTCGTGCAAAACCAATGCAATCAACGGTGGCCAAATAAATTCCAAAATGTTTCTTACAAATTCAATCCAATGATAGGTCACAGAATCCCACGAAACCGTCGGGTCACCGTATCACTGTCCAAGAAAACCAACGCAGAAAAGAAAAGAGAAGAAAGAAGACTTGTTAAGCGGTGTGTCTTCAAGTGTCGTGCATGCATTTTATGCATCTGTTACTTGCATGCACTCTCTCTCTCTCTCTCTCTCTCTCTCTCTCCACTTGAACACGCTTCCTGTTCTTATAACAACTACCGCAGTTACTATCTTCTCTTTTCAACTCGCTATAAATCACCACCTTTCGCCCGAGTTGACTCAGTTCTTCTTCCAGATTTATTTATTTATTTTTGTCTAAGCATAGCAATTGGTAAGTTATATTATTTGTTGGATTGGAGATAAAATCAGCGTAGAAGCAATGATGGGTTTGTTTTGCATTATGAAGATCTGGGTTTGTTGATTTCAGCGAGGTATTTTTACGTTTCTTGTTTATGCTTGTGCATGTAGCGGTTACATTTTGTGATTTGTTGGTTAACTTGGGCTATGATCAGAAAGGGGTTTTAGGGTTTTTGTTTTTATTTTAAGAAATTTTATGCTGATTTTGATTACTTTCTTCTTTTTGGGTTTTAGTTAAGGGTTGATTAATAATGGGGTCGAGGATTTGCATGAATGCAACTTGTGGAACAGCCGCGACCCATGAATGGAAAAGAGGTTGGCCTTTGCGATCTGGCGGATATGCTGATCTCTGCTACAATTGCGGGTATACTTGTCTATTTTATCATTAATTGTATTATCAAATTTAGTTTATTGGCCCTTTTTGGGTTCTGTTTTGTTGCTCGTTAAGGGCTTGTCAGGATTTTTTGTTTATCTTTTTAGGTTATTTTTCACAAAATTCGGGGTTGGATAGTTGAAATTTCCCGTTCATTAATAGAGTTTTGAGTGTTTTATGTTCCCTTCTCATTCGGTACGTGCAATTTAATTATGCAAAAAAAAATAAAAATTAGCAACATTATGGTTAAGGGAAAAAGGCAGCTACTGATTGTTGCTATAATTATAATTCCCGCTTAGTTCTTACTTTATTTTGAAAAAAATTTGGATGTATATGGTCCCTTTCTGTCCCTATAATCTTCCCAAATTCAACTCTTTGGTCCTCAGAAGATACTATACTTAACAATCTTTGGGCGAACCTACGAAGCATGTATCAAATAGACACTTTTGCCCAGGTGTTGTTGAATTGATTCGAGGCTATAGAAATAGAACAGGAGTCTCAATTTCAATTCCACCTGCTCCCTATCGCTGCATGGAGTTTGTGAGCTATACAAGCTATCTGGGGCTAAAGTTTTGTGGGGTCTGTTTAAGCTTGTGTAATGCCTAAAGTTAAAGTACTAATTTTTCACCTGCATAGATATTTTCTCTTGGGTTTCTGCTTATTCTGTTGCTTAATACTTCTTGTTTCCCTGCTTCTGTACAAGTAAGGGCAAATATCTTTTATTAGTTCTTTCACTAACTGACATTATACACATCTATTCAAAGATATCTCGACCTTCAATTGAGAACTAATCTACTATTTTTTCTTCTGGTTTTATAATAATTATTTGAACATATTTTATAATGCTAGCTGTGTTTTATTTGTTCATTTATATATTCTTGTCTGGATTTTAACTATTTCTTGCTTGGCTTGAAATGACATGCATGTTAGATCTGCCTTTGAGAATTTTGTTTTTTGTGATACATTCCACTTGGAGGAACCTGGTTGGAGGGAATGCTATTTATGCCGCAAGGTAAGCTACTGTCTAATGAGCTTTATTATATTGGACTTTATCTCTCTTGAGCTCTTCAACTCTAATTGAAGAAATCATCCAGCGTCTCCACTGTGGATGTATAGCCTCAAAGTCTTTGCTTGAGCTCTTAGATTATGGCGGAGTTGGATGTCCCAGCTGTGCAATGAGCTCTGGACTTCATCTGGTAAGGCCAGTTTCAATTGTTTATGTCATTGCATAATATTAAATTACCATGGCAAGCTTTATGGTTTGTATGGGTACAATTGTAGCTATTATGCATCTGAACATACAGCACTGCATTTCGTTCTTAAAATGTAGATATGATCATCTGGCATGACAAGTAGGAACATAGTTACAAGGTCTCTAGTATCAATAACTATATTAGTACTGGTCATAAGCCCATTTCACTTGTATTTTGTCAGAGCTGTGAAATTGGATCGTTGGATTAAAAAATCTGTATCTTGCTGTTATTTGAGTTTTTTTGTAAATTGAAAGTCATATATTAGTCTATTAACATATTTTGAGTTTTATTTTGTTACTCTTTATGGGCCTGAAGTAATTTGGTGATAATGCATTCAGTCTTTTTAATGTGTCCTATTACTTTCTTCTTGCAGATCCAGAGAGATGAGATTCGTAATGGATTTGTTGCACAGACAGTAAACGATGTTCATGATATGCGATGCCCTGCCATGGAAAATAGGGTTTTTGGTGATGGTGCTTCTGAAGGAAAATTAACAAATTTGTGCAGAGTAATGGATGCAAGTGAACCGAATCTCCTGGCGACTTCTCAGAGAGGAGATACAAATGTGTCTCTTTTGCTAGAGAAACGGGAGGACATCATACATCCATTTGGTGAAATAGGCAGAGGGTTTTCAAGTGCAGCTCAGCTATCTTCTGGATCATCTAAATTTACCAAGCCTGACAATAATAGATCTGTGTTAGACATTAAAGATATGCACGAATCAGTTGCCCAACCATCTTTAAGTATGAGTTTGGGAGTGCCATCAGGGAGTTCAAATTTTGTACTACCCTTTTCTAATGAAGCTTCTGATGTGAGGGATCAGAGCAAAGCACCTCCTTCCTTTCAACAAGGTCAGCGGTCTCGCCTTATTTTGCCCAAACCACCTAAAACTGCCCTTACCATAAGCTCTGAGACAAATAAAAGTACGTCCCCTCAACTTCGGATCGCAAGGCCGCCTGCTGAGGGTCGGGGTAAAAATCATTTACTTCCTCGATACTGGCCAAGGATTACTGACCAAGAGCTGCAGCAACTTTCTGGAGAGTATCCATTTTTTTTTCATTTTTTTATCATACAGTCACTATCTGAAGAATATCAGACATCTTCATCTGTGATGTAATGTCTGTTTCTGTCATTGTTATAACTTTAACCTTAACTTTATTCTTTTAAGTTTGAATTCCACTATTGTGCCACTGTTTGAGAAGGTTCTAAGTGCCAGTGATGCTGGCCGAATTGGTCGTTTGGTTCTCCCTAAAGCGTGTGCTGAAGTAAGTTTCAAATAGTATTCCCTTCCATTGTTCTGTTCCTCATGACTTTTTCCCTTCTATATTCCATTATTCTTCCTCTGCATTTGTGTGAATTGGATACCGATGCAGGCATATTTTCCTCCTATTTCTCAATCAGAAGGTGTTCCTTTGAGGATTCAAGATGTGAAAGGGAAAGAGTGGGTGTTTCAGTTCAGATTTTGGCCCAACAACAATAGCAGGATGTATGTTTTAGAGGGTGTAACCCCTTGCATACAGTCCATGCAATTACAAGCTGGTGATACTAGTATGTGATTTATTCCATTCTGGCCTAGCAGTGATATATAGTACCTCTTTCTATATCTATCTAAACTATTATATTTTATGTGGTTATACATTAGTATCAAGGAAAATGATGTTTTCCTGGAATGATTGGTGGTGAAGCTAATGTATTGAAATGATATTTTAATGTTTGGACAGAATTGTTTGCTTATTGTTCCGACAGAGTTGTTTCTTGTTTCTTATTTCTTATTTCTTAATATTTATTTGTTTTGACTTTCTTTGTGTGTCTGTTGTTGCACTGGAATATAACCTCCATTTCCTAGAGTTATTTTCTTGTGTCATTACCTTTGTATATGTTGCTTAAATTAATTGTTTCTTATGCTGTCACTTTTTGTGATAGGCTGCTAGTTTTTATTGTTTTCAACCATTGTTTTTACTGGAAGTAATTCATTGTGTATCAAGCATTTTCTCATACTGTTTTTTCTCTTTCAATTGCAGTAACATTTAGTCGGATAGATCCTGGAGGCAAACTTGTAATGGGATTTCGGAAGGCATCCAAGTCTGGAGATATTCAGGTAATGCTTCATAAGCATTTATCTTTCATGTCCATTTTCCTGACATGCTTAGAAATCATTTATGTTGTTTTGAGGAAGTCATGTATAAGTAATGTAGTCACCATTTAAACAGGATGCGAAAGCATCTGTCGTACTAAATGACACTCCTGGGGAAATTTCTCCTTCTGGTGGTATTGAGAATCTTCCTACAGTAAGTGGTTATTCTGGTCTTTTCCAAACGCTTAAAGGAAGCAAGGAACCTCACATAGATGCTCCATCAGAACATTTGAGTAAAGCTGAAGGGGTTATTGGTTGGCATAAAAGTGATAACCATGGATGGAAGACAAATGAAGATTCACTGAAGCAATCTGTGCCAAGCATGGTGAAGAAAAGGGCTCGAAACATTGGGTGCACAAGTAAGAGGTTGTTAATGAACAGTGAAGAAGCCTTGGAACTCAGGCTTACATGGGAAGAAGCACAGGACTTGCTTCGACCACCCCCAAGTGCCAAACCAACCATTGTCACTATTGAGGATCATGAATTTGAAGAGTATGATGTAAGTATCATGTTCAATGATTTCTGTTTTATTTTATTTTTTTTGGGCCACAATGTAACATGTTGCAACTGATTCAAACTGTTTAGTATTTTGAATTTCACCATCTTTCCTGAGTAGCTATGTAACGAGTGCCGTTCATGTTATTAGGAGCCCCCAATTTTTGGAAAGAGGACTGTATTCACTTCCCTGCCAACTGGGTAAGACTCAATTGAAATAATCTCTCTGAATGATTCAAGTGTTCTGATGTAGGGGCAAGGCTTCATCTGAGTTTCTCTAAAATGGAATCCGAATGTTTGGGACTAGTCAATTGTCTGAAGTTTATATTCGTGGTTAGTTTCTTTTACTGGAAATTACTAAGGTGCAAAGGCATGGTAGGATATAGTACAACCTTTGAATTACCGGAGCAGTGTAGCCTTTGAATTGCTGGAGGGGTGTACCATGACTAAGTGCTTTCAACCAGTCATCTCTACCTTTTGAGACCATTAGAAAGTTCAGACAAAATGAGGGTGGGAACTTGTAACTGAAGGGATAATGTGATCATCCTCCTTTCATTCTTTTGTTCTATGGTTATGTATACATTTGTCTCTTATTTGCCATAAACCTCATTTGCATAGAAGAATAAAGAATGACAAGGCTCCTATCACATCTTGCATTGATATTTATGCTAAATATATTCATCTGGTCATCCGGTGCTGAATTATTAGGTCCTTGTTTCAGGGGACAGGAACAATGGGCTCAGTGTGATGATTGCTTCAAGTGGCGAAAATTGCCCATGGATGTTTTTCTTCCTCCGAAGTGGACATGTTCGGATAATGTGTGGGATTCAATCAGGTGCAAAACTTTTCTGTAATTTCTTTAATTTTCTGAAATGCTTATGAGAAAAATATTTATGAGGAGATAGAAAGTTGGTTTGTTATTTATGCTTCTGTGGTTGTGCTCTTAGGTACTCTTGTTCTGCACCCGAGGAGATGAGTCAGAAGGATTTGGAAAATCTTATCAGAGTGGATAGAGGTATGATTTGAGCATGTCTTTTGTTCCAAAAGAAGATCTAATGCTTATACATGCTTAGATGAGTGCTTCAGAGCGGTGGAGAAGCATTTGGATTGTGTATGAATCTAGAAAAATGATTTGAGTTGATCAATATGTAGCATCTAATAATTGTTTGTCCCATAAAAAGTTGAAATTTCAAAATCAATGTGGTATTTAAGCAATGGTTTCAATCCAATGAGTGTTGGAAAATTCTATGAGAGTTTAGAAGCTTATTCACTGCCAGTACTTGTTGGCCTGGTAATTTTTATGGGAATTCAAAGTTGTTGACCTCGAAAACTTAAGCATTACTTGTCTCTCTGTTCATTTTTGGTCAGATCACAAGAAGCATAAAATTGTTGAAAGCCACGGTCCAGTTGAAGAGCCTTCTGGCTTAGATGCACTGGCTAGTGCTGCAGTTCTAGGAGATGATGCAGGTGACTCGGGTGAGCCTTCAGTTGGAGCCACTACCAAACATCCTCGGCATCGCCCTGGGTGCACTTGCATTGTATGCATTCAGCCCCCCAGTGGCAAGGGAAAGCATAAACCTTCTTGCGCATGCAATGTGTGCATGACTGTAAAACGGCGTTTTAAAACCCTCATGCTGCGCAAGAGGGGGCGCCAATCAGAGCGTGAAGCCGAAGCTGCAGAAGTTGCTCAGAAGAACCATTATGACAAGAAGAGGGAATCTGAAATGAATGGTGCAAGAGATGATTCCATGCATATAAGTCCTGAAAAAGAAATCAGCCAGAAAAAAAGTAAACCTGATGTGGCTAAGCCTGAGGCCAACTGTGGACAGATAGACCTAGACCTGAATTTTTATCCTAATCGTGAATATTTGCAACCTGTAGAACCAGGCATGAATATTATGATCCTTGAACAAGCAGCCAGCGTTCAATTAGAGAATTATATGCAGCAGCAGCCAAATGGGTTGGCAAATCTGAGTTCGTGTGTGCTCCAACAAGCAGCTGCTAATGGGGAGAATGACAGACTTATGTCAGACGAAGGGTTCCTAGCATCCGTGGGCTGGGGGCGTGACCGGGAGCCCAATTTGGACTGAATTGTTAGTTCCTTTCCGTGGAAAAAGGATTTTGTTTATTTTCATCTCCCCTGAAAGTAATATTGTTTTTACCTTTCTCTTTTTAATTTATTTTTTTTTCCAACTATACCACCAATGCTGATTTTTGCATATTAGCAGCCGTCAGAGGATGGCTGGTGATGTGTCAATGAATGCAAATTGTTTTGCTTTTACAAATAAAGCCCAACAGTCAATGCAAAGTCAGATTATGTAATCGAATGATCAGCAGTTGTGATTTTAAAATCTCAGCAAACGTTACAACATTGCAGGGTTTTATCCGAGATGTAATAAATGTATTTGCATATAGCAAATTAAAAGACGAAGAATGAAGCATGCATAAAATGGGTTTTTTTAAAGTATAAAAAAGAGACGGTGGTAATTTTACCATAATAACTGTTAGTTATTCATGTTGCCATTTGTTTTTGCGTAATAACTTCAATTTGAGAGTGCACAGAATTTAAGAGGCTTAAGCCCCAGCTCTTAAGACTTTGGAATGCGAAGGAGTTCAAAGGCAAAAATACTCTTTTGACGAATTGAGATGAGGGAATAAAATATGAACGTGTATAGATTTTGACAACATAAAAGTGGTATATGACCATAATGTTGGCAGATACATACACAGATTTTGGCGACAAAGATGTTATGTGACCATAACGTCAACAGACGAACTTGCCAAAATACATTCCATGAGTTCGTAACACAATATATGGTAGGAAAGGTACAAACATTGGAGACATGGAGTTGGACCATACAAAGGGTGGCTTATAGAGGAAGATATAGGAGAAGATGATCGTGGACTAAGAGTTAGAAGACTTGTGACAATGGCAGGTGAACTCAACAAGTTCGATACAGGATGCACTCATTTTTCAGGAGTCTATGAGATTTAGAGAGATTTTATTTTGATAAGAGATAAAGATAAAATCAATCATCTTAACAGATTTGGTTGATCTTAAATTTTAGAGATGTGGATGAAGTGAGAGTTGAAGATACAGGTGAAAATAATCGTGGGCTGAGAGTTAGAAGACTCATGACACTGGCAGGTGAACTCAACTAGTTATACGTGGTGCACTAATTCTTCATGAGTCTCTTAAATTTAGAGAGATTTATTTTTGATCAGAGATAGAGATAAGATCAATCATTTTAATAGATTTGGTTGATCTTAAATTTTAGAAATACGAATGAAGTGGGAGTACTAGATAACATCTTCATTAAGCATTACGTATAGATAAATTACAAAGTGGTAATGTTTGAGCGATTACAAAGTCCTAAACAATCAAAGATGTTGGTTGTACTTTGTACCTATATGTAACATTTCCAAATTTAGGTATTATTGGAGTGCCTTAGCGCATATATTTTTATTATATTTTTGTTATATTTTATTGATTATTTGAGTAGGAAATACATAAGAGAAGCTTTGGAAATGTGTTGGGGAAAATTTGGCGAAACTAGATCCAAATGGTAATAAAAGGTAAAATTGTTAGATCAAAAAAAATTGACGATGGATAGAATTTGAGACTAATAAGTTAAAATTTGTATGATAGAGATTATTATAGGAAAGGAGTAGTTGAATAACCCTTAAACGACAAGAATTACATTTTTGTCAAAACATGGCAATTTTGCTAAAAAGGGCAAAATTGTCATTTTGTCAAAGGGACGAAAGGGTCATGTTGGAATCCAACCACCTAAAAACATTTGAAATGTTGTGAATAATATGTAGGAAGAAATTGGAACTTGATTGGGATGTAAATTCCCTTAGAAAAGATAGAAAAAGATGAAAATGATCTTTTATGTTTACCGAAAACAAAATGATCATTTCAAAAAGAATCAAAGGATACATGGAGTTAAATTTAATGGAAAAGAAGGAAATTATCCTAAAATATCAGCATGGTAAGTGCACCAGGGCATAAATCAAATTTTTAAAAAGGTTAAGGGGTTAAATGGTAAATTATGCCCTTAGTATAAAAAATGAGAAAATCCTAAATTTTCTTTATTCTCATTCTTGCTTGGCTGAACCTAACTTCTTTCTTTTCTCTTTCAATTTTTTTTTGAATTCCAAATCAAAAATCTTATCAAATATGCGAAATTTCAAAAAATTTCTAAAAAAAAAGTTGGAGTACTGATCACAAGCTTTTTTTTTAGGTAAAAATTTTTCATTTTCATGGTAGTTACTAATATAGGTTTAGTAACTAATGGTGTATTAATGGTGATTTAGGTGAGGAAATAGAAAAAAAATGATAAATAGGCAATGAAAAAGGAAGAATTTCACAAAAAGGTAAGATTTACATAATTTTTCGAATTGGGAAATTTAGGGTTTCCACAAATGGTTATGTATTGCAATTGGGTGTGAATTCATGAAATTGAAGTGTGATTGAAATAGAAAAATCAAGGTATGTTGGCATGATGGTATATTTGGCCACATATGTATGTTAGGAAAAAAATTGTGATTTTGATGTAATTATAGGTTGCATGATGCAATTGAGATAATGTTTAGCATGAATTGATGCTAAAATTGCAAGAAAAAATAAATTTTAATTCCAAGGAGGAAATTCGACCATTTAGAAAATTTTAGAAAAAATGAGTTTTAGTAGTTATTTGCGTGATTGGAAGAATGTATCTATGTTTAGGAAGTGTTTATGATAAAATCAATACATTATGACGATGATGCAAGAATGAAAAATTTGTCCAAACGACGATGAGAAAATATATATATATATATATATTTATGTGGTATGCTTTAAATTGATTATTTATATGAAAGCATAGTTAGAGTGTGAAATGAGGAAAATTTTGTGTGAAATCACAGTGAAAATAATTTGGTTCTATTAGATTGAATTAGAGATACTTTGGTAGGGTAGAGGGCGATTATGTGGATAAAATTCGTAAATAACAAAATATGGTATAGTGCCACTAAATAAGTTTAATGAGTGATGATTGAACGATGTGAATATACAATGTTAAATTAGGTATTTTAAAATATCTTTATAGTATTATACATTGTAAGCATAACGTGTGTGTATCTATGTGAATTATGAATATCTATATGTATATACTTATGTTTGTGTGGATTATAAAAGAAATTAATTGTATGATGAATGTGAGAAAAAAAATCTCATAGTGATGAATAATGAACTTTAGATGGAATTGTGAAATATAAAAACTCAATTATTGTGAAGAATAAGTCTTATAAATGAATCGAGATAAGTGTTGCATATTTTGCATATTTATTATGCTTGCATATTAAAGGCTAATGTGAAAATGAAAAAAAGTCACGGCTTAGTTTGAGTGACCATAAGATGGGCTCAATCCGAAGGGTTTACAGATTGATCTTAATGACCATAAACTGGACTTTATTCGAGGGATCAACAAGTTAAACTACGCGACCATAGGCTGAATCCTAATACCTTCTATTAGATATGGTCCTATTTGGATTATATTAAAAAGCAGAGGATTGTGTGAGTATGATGTGGCTACTGATTACAAATACATTAGTCATGACTCATTAAGAAAGAAAGAAATTGAAAACAAATGATATTTTAGTAAGAATTGTAAAAATTTTTTAAATTGGCATAATATGATACATAATTGTGTGGTTATAAGTATATGTGCATAAATTTTTATGTTTATATATTATGTACCACTTATGGGCATAAGAAATGACTTAGAGTAAAAAAAAGATTATTTTTGAAAATTATGTTTACCTTACTAAGCAATTTTGTTTGCTCACCCTTAAAATTTTCTTATTTTCAAGTAAGGTGAAATCTTCAAAGTCTAAAAATACAGCTGAGGTATAGCACGTGGAGGGACATGAGTTTAATATTTTAGTTTGTTATTTTATATTTTTCTTAAACTATTTTGAATGTAAATATTTGTTTAAAAAAATAGTTAATTAAATAGAGTTTGTGAAAGGTTGTGATATATATCCTTAATGGTGGTAGTAGTTGGAATAAGGTATATTTAAAAGTATCAAAAAATTTTTTGTAGGTAGTATAACTTAAATTTTTTAATCGGAATATTGCAAAAAATTTTCAAAAATTATTATTTATCTGTTAGGTGATACCATTCATATGATCAAAATTTTTTTTCCTAACTTTTGACACCAAGTGTTTAGAATTTTAAAAACATAATAATTATTTGTAATGGTCACTACACCGACGAAAGGTGTAGATGACTTATGAAAAATGTTAAATGATCATTGCATCATTTTTGCATTGAAAAATTTAATAGGTTAAATAGAATAATCATTTTTAGTAAGGAAGTTCAGTACGTTAATTATGATTTTTTATTTATTGACAAAATAAATTGATTATATTTTTGTCGATTTTCAGTAAGCAAATGGATGCCAAATTAGGCTAAATTGACAAAATAAATTATTTTATTTATTCATTCAGGGATGTTTATGAAAATACATAAAAGTTAATTGTTATAAATACCTAAATTTATTTTGATTAATTTTAAATTTTTTTGTTGTGTTAATATCAATTATTTAACAAATAAAATAATTAATCAAATAAATTTTAGTATTGATAAAGTCGTAAATTCCCATCAGCATTAACATAAAATTTTGCTGCAACAAAAAAGGCATAAAATTTTGGCATTACATCGTGTAGGTGAGACTACGACCTGTTTACACGAGCTAGATACCCAAACTACAAACACTAGTTAAACACCGCTACACTGTGCATTAATTTAAGAAATAAAAATAGAAAATTGCAAAACCCAATTACCAGTTGAAGCAACCATCAAAACCCGAAGCTAAGTGTATAGAAATAATCTTGTAATCAAATCGTTAAACCCAACAGACAGCATACAGCTATACAGGGGGTAACTTTACTACAATAATGAGAAGCTTACTTCAATCACTCCATCGAATTCTCTAGGGTTTTGCTTCAGCTTTTGACTGTTTTCAGTTTTTCAATGCAAGACAACAAAACAAATGATACTAAAATTAAGTTTGTAATCAATCTAGGTAAACAGATCTATGGATTAACAGCAATATGTCAATATCCACCACACAAAGTTCAAAGCCTCAAATAGCCAGGACCAGAGAGAGCAGCAAGTTTTCAAGCTCGAGCGGCAGATGAAGCTCCTGCTAGACCACCTGGGCGTGGGCCTTGCCCAGGAGCACCAGCCTTTGGCGCATCATCCTATGACAAACACAGTAGGGTCATAGAATGAGTCAGGCAGTTGAAAAAGAAAATTAAGGGGTGGATAATGCAGTGAGACTAGCAATGTGAGACAAAATTATCACAAGGAAAGAAGGATATCATAACAATTAGAAAATTTCCGGAATGAAACCCAATGCATCCCAACTTAATTTGTTCGATAGCACAAAGATGAGTAACCATATCCACGGAATGACATAAATTTTAGTAGTAAGGCTAAACATGAAAATACCATCACTTAACAGACAAACATGGATGTCAAATTTAGTAAACTGTATTTCCACAAAACATGGAAAAGATATTAAGGTTCTATTCTTTTTCTGATCCCCCTTTTTGTTGGCAACTCCACATGGAATGCATCTTATCTTATTCAATAGCAATGGTAGACAAACGGATAGAGGTCCACTATGATTGTAGTTAGCTTAGAATAGATATTGTGCTGAAAATTAACCATAATACAATAACCAAACCAGATAGCTGACTACAGAACATGTAATAAAGCAATTGCATTGTCTGCACCTCAGCATCATAACAACAGTACAGCAGAGTAAGATCTGAATTGTCCAATTGTACAGGAGTTCTTTATTATATTATTGAGTAAACAGTTGTCCAATTCATATTAAAGATAATGCAGTTGAATTTAGAATGGACATGGACTTGCATTTAAAGTTCATTTGTTTTAAAATGCTCATCAATTCAAAAGGTAGTTTCGATATACAGTCCAAGGAAAAGAAATAAAATTGTATCAGTATAGTTATGTAAAAATGATGCAATGCAATGCCTAAACATCATATCTAGTAAATAGCATACTTAAATCTGACTTAAAAATTATAACATCAGAGGTTCAAGTACATCAAAAAAATTACTACTATTTTGTTCCATCAGAATATTTAGTACTAACAAGTAGCAAATGAGGAACGAACATCCAAATCACAGCAAGGAAGTGAAATCCGACAAAACACAAGGCAGCCATAAACAGAACTACAAAGTAAAATATACAGTTGTGATTAGCAAACATACCCGGCGCCTGAAGCGCTGTGGAGGCTCACGGATCCTCCTGTCAGTGCGAGAACGAACCCTCACAACATGAGAGTGGATTGCACACGAGACACAGTACTGCATCTTTGCATACAGCTTAGGAAGGGTGTAGCCTTAAAAAATTAAAGGAAAATGCTGTACCGCGTCAAGCAATTATAACATAAATGAAACAAATTAAACAGCAGAGGCAACTAAAAAGATAGTTTATAAATACCATCATAAACACAGGCTTCTTGAACATCCCGAACAGCAGCTTGCTCAACAATGTTCCTCACCAGAAACCTCTTAATTGCCTTGTCCTTTTTCAAGTCACACAAATAAACTAGAAATCAAAAGGGGTTTCAGGATATGCTTTCTAAATTGGAAAAGAAAAAACAACGCTTTCTTTAATTTTTTCCGCGGTACAAAAATAAATGCGAAGCTCAAAACACTGCCACATTGTCTCGGGCACCAAACAGAAAATGTTAATGGATACCTTAGGGCAGCACTTGCCACAGTTAGAGCAGCGGATGAACTTGACGTGGCCACGTCCGTGCTTATTTCTTCCTCCATTCCTTCGCTTGAACGTCTGTGAAAACAGTAGAGAGTAAGAACAAGCACAAAAACAAAATCACTATAGTCAGATAAGTTGAAGAAACAAGAATTTACCATCTTGTTTAACGAGTTTCGCGGCTGCCTGCTTTTCTTCTCAGATCCGTAGAGTCTGCTGCTGCTGCCTCGTACGCTTTAGGGTTGTTGGTAATCGGAGGAATTTAGGAGTGATAATATTCCGTATATATACTTCTTTGTTTAGGGTTTTCTTAAACCTGACCGGGTCGGTTGGGATCGGGTTGTGTGATGCGGCTCATATTCTGCATACGGATTTAAAAAAATAAAAAAATAAAATAAATTCCAAGAAAACAAGTTTCCAATTATCATTTTTGTCAAATAAAAATTAAAATAAAATTAATATTTTCAAAGTTCAAGAACTTATTTTGTAGAATTATTCGAAATAATGAAATTTTTTGTAATTTTATTTATTAAAATGTTTGAGTACATCAAATTAATTTTTTAAAAAAACTTAAATATAATGGTATTTTCTTAATTTTTAAAACATATTTTAGTTTAATATCAAATAAAAATAAAATAAAACATTTATAATCATTTTAAATTTCTTACTATTTAATCTTTGTATAATCATAATATTTAATGATACATTATTTTTCACAATTAAACTGCACTAACAATAAACTATAAACAATAGTTTGCATGTTGTTTTTCAAATATAACATAAATCATTAAAATTGTTTTTCTACTTTATAATAATAATAATAATAATAAAATGTATAAAATTTATTTTTCCTATTTTATAAATCATTTTTTTAAAAAAAAACATATCACCAAATAATTTGTCAATTTTTTGAAATAAAAAAAAATAAAAATTGCGTATGAAAAAGGGTAACCTTAAAATTGTAGATTTGTAGTGTTGGCTCAAATTCTAACAAAATTTATAGTACAAGTTTTGATTTATTCAACTGACGTTAATATTTTCTATTTATATAAGTATTTTTGTAATATCTTGCAATTCTATTATCGTAATATCATAATTTTTTATCTCAAATCTTGTACTTTTTAAAATTTTTTAATACTACAATTTTATGCTCATTGTTGTAGGTTTAATGTCTTATCTTCGTTACATTGAGTAATAGTTTTTGAAATGTGATTCAGTTCATACTTCTTTTCTTCATGTTTTGATTTTATCAATTTTAAGTTAATTTGCTACTTTTATTTCATGTTGTGAATAAAATTTTAAACTATAGCATCCACCGTATGCAAATGCATGTTATTGATATTCAAATCTACTACAATGTGCTTATATGCGCTATGAATTTTAACATATCAACACTTACAAATGTTTGTGGTTAATATTTCATTTGGAAATTTCTTGACCACAATTTTCTTGTACTTTGTTCAAATTTCATTTTATGAAATACATAATATCAAAATATAAACCCATTACCTTGTCCCTCGAATGCACAATATCAGATAAATGTTAATAGATTGAACTCAAATTTTTATTTGATTTGCAATTCAAATAATGACTTACAAAAACAAACTATGACATTCCCAAAATAATAATAAAACAAACAAACATTGAAGTTAGAGGCTTCTAAGTCTTCTTCGTGCACTAGCTAGGAAAGGTATGTTTGTGCTTAATCACGTGCTGTTGAGTTTTATCATAGACAAACCACATACAAAAGAGAACCAAAACAAGGAATAAGCTTTGATTTTGAACATTGTAGAGTAGCAACAACTCTATAACATGAGCAATGCTCGAACAGCTTTTGCATGAATCTTTATGTGATATACAAATTCTTAAATCCACCGTAACTAAAAACCTTCCAAGCAGACTAATAATTAACAAAAATTTTAATTAACTAAAAAGTTAAATTCTTTCACCTTTTATTTAAATGGATAAAAGTTTGAATGGTTACACTATTTTCTCTCCTAAAATTATTTTTATTAAATTCATTTATTTCCTACCATGTAAAATTAAATCCATTAACTTTCTATAAAGTAATTTAGTTTTCATATAAAATCTTTTAACTTTTATAATTTTAACATATTATAATCCAATAATTTTCTTATTATTTTTATTTTAATTAAATATTTAATTTTTAAAGTTTTTTAACAAGACTAAACAATATATATATATATATTGTCTAAAAAATAATTATAGATATTATGTAAGTAAAATAAATAAAAATAAAACTCTTAACAGTTACTTTTTAAGTAAATTGTTAAATTATCACAACCAAATTTTTTATTATTTTTAATCCAACAACTTTATCTATGTTACGATTGGATGGCTTCCACTATTTCTATTATTATTATTATTATTATTATTATTATCAATTTGCAACAATCTAATATCAAAAGCCGTCCCTAAATTATATCGATATATACAATAACCATGTATTTAAGAATATCATTCCTCAGTGCTTTGACCTTAAATAGCTCATCTATCCTTGAAATGACAAAAGACTCTAAAAAAACATTTGTTCTTACGGTGATACAAATTGCTAAAGCAGCCAAAGTTGATGTCGAGGCACAAAAATTTAAAAATCTAGAAATTTTTTGCATCTGATCTTTGCATACTAATGGACAAATTTTTTATTTTATTATTCACCTTTTCAATTAATCCTTATTGTGTCCTTTTGAATTTACTATAACAACCTTATAATTTCCAACAAATTTAGGATTTTTCATTTTATTTTACTTTCCACTTTGCCCTTTGATTCTTTATAAAATAATCATTTTGTCCCTATTGAGCAAATATGGTCATTTTAGTTATTTTTTGTCTTTTCTAAGGGAATTCATATCTTAATTTATTTTTTCTTATCTTTTCGTCTTATTTATAATATTTTTAAGATTTGGAATGCTCGAGTTTTGGTGGAGTCTTTTCGACCTTTGGTGATTTGATAATTTTTTTCTTTTTGACAAAATTGACTTTTTTTAGCAAAATAGCAAAAATTTGCATTTTTAGAGTTATTCGACCTATCGTTTTCTTTAATAATCTCTATTGTATCAACTTATATTATTAGCATTTAACTCTATCCATTGAAACTATTTTTAAAATGATAATTTTACCTTTTATTGCTACAAGTGTATATTTTGCCTCATTTGCACCGTATGGGTCCTTACTTGCAATATATGAATTATCTCACTTGTTGCATGTGAACTATACTCGTATTGTATGAGTACAACATTTTCACATTTTATCCCACTCATTGTGTGCAGCCCTCACACGCACCGTACGGGTGTTTGTCTTCTAGTTGTTCATATTCTGTCCAACTTGCATTGTACAAGTCTTACATTCGCACTATGTAAGTTTATGATTTCCTCATAATTTTTGTCTTTTTTCTCACTTGAGGAAATTAATACTTAAATTTGAGGATGTTACAATTCCTTCACCTTATTAGAATTTTGTCCTTGAAATTTAGTTGATTAGTTTTAGAAATCATTTACATATCTTTTGCTTCATTCTTATACATAAGTTGTCTCTCACTTATGTCTCCATCGGTTCCAAATGACATAATCCATATTATAGTGGTATCTATGCACATAACATGCATGCAAAACCATTTTTATCTTTCTTTTATAAACATCACATTATTTCTTTTAACATGTATAAAATATATTTTTTGATCTCTTGATCATATAACAAATTCTTTCTTTTTAAATAAAATCCATTCTTTCTTTCTTTCTTTTTCATTTGATCATTCATGGGTAGTATGACTTAGGATCATTGCCATATATTCATATGTCATCATTATCATTCACAATCCTCATCTCACAGATATTGTCCACATAAGACTATATTTAGTGTAAAGTAACAAGATCCAGCCTATGGTTGTGTAATCCAAGCCGTAAACCCCGGATAGGGTTCACCATATTGTAACTCAGACCAACTCCTTGATCCCTAAATAAGGTTCAGCCTATAGTCATTAAGACCAAGTTGTAAACCTTTCGAATGTGAGGTAATAGGATCTAGCCTATGGTCATATAATCTAACTTGTAAACCTCAAATAGGGCCTAGTCTATAGTAATGCAGATCAACCCGTTGATCCTTAGATAGAGATAAGGTCCATCCTATGGTCGCTTAGACCAACTCGTAACCCTTGTAGTTTTTACCTTAGTATATAGTTTTCATACCAACCTTGAGAGTCGCTATCTCATATATCCCAAGTCCATCATCATAATTTTCTCAAAATCCATTTCATAAAACATTTTTTTCACAAAAGATAGATTTTGGAAATCAAAGCATTTTCTTTGTAAACCCATGCTAATGCAAATTACAATGCCATAAAAATCATTCTTTATCTTGTCATGGATTTCACCAAATACAAACATTTTCTTCCTAAATCCATCATAATGCCTACTACAATGCATTTAAATAATTATTTATCAATTCATGGATTTTTATAAAATCATAAACGTTTTCTTTCTAAACCCATGATAATGCATGCATTTTAAATATGTATATTTTTTCAAATCATGAATTTTAAAATTCATCATCATTTCTTTAAAAATTCTCTGACCTGCATGTTTAAATCATTCTTTAAAAATTTATGCAATAAACCATTATAATTATGGATTTCATTATGCCCAAATTTTTTCTATCCATAATATAACCATACAATAACAATCTTTTCTTTTGATCTCTTTATGGTTCATATTGTCTATACATGATTCAATAGAACTGTACGGTATAGTCTACATCCATAAATATCATGAATTTATGTAATATGTGTTTCTTACCTAGTATGTACAATATACACATGTTATATAGTAGTATTAACTAACCAAGGTGTACCACATGAAATTGCCCTGAATTCTCATATAGGACCTAACACCAAGTACCATCAAGGTATGGTACATACCACATACATACCACCGAGGTACAAACCAACTACACACCAATCATTAAGGTGTAAAAATACACACACATGCATCACCAAGATGCTAAACTATTATTTATATTCACCACCTTGGTGCAAGACTACATACACATACACCGTCGAGGTGTGAGATTTTACCCACACGTCTTTAGATTAGGGCGTGTACATGATTTCATGTGTACACCTCACCGTCAACAGCTTTACTCCATTTTTATTGGTAGAGCTAACCTCTGCCATCTGAACATAAAACTCTTATCCAATCATAGCACATCATTTTACATACAATTATATCAATTCATCCATTAATCATGTGTCACATATATCATGGTCCATCTTTATAGAACCAAATATGTTAATCTCGTAAGATTATATAATTTATAATCATTTCTCGTGTATTCAGGTAAAGAAAATAAAAATGACTTACTACACCTAGTTCTGGAAAGTATTCTCCAAGGCATAAGGGGCATACTATCATATTAAAATATTTTAGTTTAGCATACATATAACCGTAGAAAGTAAGGAAGGTGACTTTGATATCAAAAATGTAACACCTTCTTTTTTCTATTCATACGTATCCAATTATGGGAAATAAAATAAGTAAATATTAAAATTATTTTTTGAATAAAAATTAAATTATGTGCTTTGAAAAAAACAAGATTTTATTTGTTATTATAATTTAAGTTATGAAAATAATTGACTATATAAATAGTAGCTGACTAAATAAATATTATTTTTAGAAATTTTTTTGTATGTAATTAGACATACAATACCTGCAAAAAAATATATTCACACTCCTAAAATTATTTATTTCATGCCACTCATTGACTAACTCCATAACTATTATACATATGTTTCCAAAATATTTATAAATATTATTTTAGAAACATAATACAATTCATTATTTTAATCTTTATGTAAGCTGCTATGTACAAAATAATAGCATTTTACATCAATAAATTAAGTTTTACAAAAATTTACTATTTTCAAAAAATCATGCCTTGGTTGCATACTTCAAAGCTACTGCCGTTTTACCATTACCTGAAAAATTAGCATAATAATAAAGGATACACAAATCACATTGCTCAATAAAATAATATAATACTTAAATTAAAGATAGTTCTTGCTACGGAATAGCAGTTTACCCTCTCTAGCTAATTTTTCATTATTATACTTATGTCAACATATATTTTTAAGTATATGTCAATGATCTGCATTTTATTATGCATTTTCAAATGCAAATTGTCATCAAAATCTTTCCATTTTCATTTTTTTTTCTCTTTCTTTATTTTGTTTTCTGTTTATTTTAACCGATCATAATTAAAGTAACTATAGATTGTGATCATATTTCTGACACAATCCTCATCTTACACACCCAAAATTTATTTTGTTTTGAATTGTGTAAATTTTGTTTTGCTTATCCATAATTAGAATAATTATACATTTTCTTCTTTTATAACCATTATTATTAATATACACTTTTTTTTATTCATTTAAAACCATGCATTTTCACAAATAATACATGCTATCATCATCAATTCTTATCATTATGAGAATACATATGCCATATAGGCTAAATATAACCATACCATAAATGTATAATAAATATGTCAAAATATACAATTATTTGTTTCACTTATTCATAAAAGTTTTTAAAGAGGGTATTTAAGGGAAAATTACATATTTCCATCTAGAACTTATCATCCTGTAATATGGAACGATTTTTTCATATTCATCATGAAATAATTTCTCTATAATTATCATAACCATATCATATCTATGAAATGTTAGAAAATTCATTGTTCTAACATTCGATTCCATTCAACATTTTCCAATATTTATAGGAACTGTATTATAACCATAGAATATTAGAAAAAATTATTATTATAATATTTCATACCATTCATTTACTCAATTTGTGCAATTCTATAACATGCAATAAACCAAAGTACTCTATGGATACATACCCATGTACCTATATAGGTACATAATATATATATATATATATAATATATATATATATATATATATATTATATATATATATCATTAAAATTATACAAAACCATAAAAATATTTTAGAATACCTCATTTACCACTGTATGTTAACGAGGTGATATATCATATTTACTAAGTCATAACATAGCACATATTTATATATCAACTCATAATATTATATAAATTCATCATATAGACATATGATGATTGAATTCTACCACTTGGATTCGGTCACATTTTTCTTGCATTCTCTAACTAAATTTACATTTCTAAGTCATCACATGTAGCATTATGCATAATGGCTATCATTTTCATCATCCACAAGCTTTTTAACAACTAAACACCATCATAGCCGAAATTTTCATAATGGTTCCCATGCATTATTTTCTCCATTGTCTAACAATTTGCACGTTGCTACACATATCATCATGCAATTATACATTTAATTATCAATCAAAACTCAATAATTCAATAGACACCATTATGACCAAATTTTTCATAATAATGTTCATACATTTTTCTTTTATTCTTTAGAAATTTTCGCATTACTACACATATCATCATGCAAATACATATTCAATCATTAACCAAAACTCAACAATTCAACATACAATATTATTGGCAAAAAATTTTTATAATAGAGTTCATACATTTTTTTATATATAATAATAATATAATAAAATAATAATAATAATAATAATATAATTATTTTATTATTATTTCACACTATGGTCGTTTTGATCGATATTGTAATTTGCTTGATGAGCAACACAATATGCATGTTTTCTCACCATCCTTGAGTTTTTACGAAACATAATTTATTTCTATAAACTCAGTTTGTACGTCTTAACGATGAAACTATAAATAAATTATTGATGGTTTAATGTTCATAAGTGGTTTTTTTTTCTTTAATTATTTTGTGTCGGTTATATTATTTTTGTAAATTGTAAAAACAATTCATAACAGTCAAGCTGTGCTTGCAAATGCTAAGAATTTAAATTCTACATATATTTATGTTAAAGAATTACTTAAAGAAAGTTAAGCGGTGGCTCATAACTAATAACTAGAGACAAGATGGATTCAATTTTTGTACCCTGAATATATATATACATGTGTGTGTTGTGTATTTTCATTTGATTAAGTAGAAATTGAAAATTTAAGAGTTTAAATATCTTCCTAAGGAGTCTGTAAACATGTCATTCTCCAACGTTTTCATTTAAAGTACAAATTAAGCCCGAACAAAAAACATTAGTAAACTGAAAATTAATGAAGAACAACCTAAATCAAAGAATTAAATCAATAATTATGCAATACCCAAAATTACAAAATATCAAATTAAATGCCTTCTATAAATTTAAGCTCATAAACAAGAAGCTTCATTTTCTAATTTGGTATCCATCGCAGCAACAATCAATCAAATCTTGATAAAACACAACAATCATTGTCTAATTTCTTACATATTTAGTTATTCCCATTGAATGTGTACTTTTCCTATTGTGCGAGAGAGTGGTTATGCTACTTTCCTATCAATTACAGGAAAGTTGTAATTCTTTTATGATTTAGTAAAATCTTTTTAATCTTTGCCCATGGATGTTTCCTTCGCATTGAGGGTTTTATGTTTCCTTCACAAAAGCCAAGAAAATACTTTGTTGACAAATATTCGCCGGAGCCAAAATTCTCATCAATAAGATATTCTCATATTTGTTACAAAGATTAATTTTGAATTACACAGAAGATTAGATTATCAAATATTGTGTACTGGATCAAGAAAATTCTGTCGATAAAGTAGTCAAACCATTTAATATGAAAAATTGTAAACCAGTGACTACACTTATGTTTAAGACTATAATTCTTAACAAAGATATGCCTCACAATTTTGAGATTGAGTTAAAAGGAAATCGAAAATATGCCGTATGCCCAAACAATTGGGCATTTCATGAATGGGATGACAAGCACAAGGTTGGTTATATCTGATGCACTAAGAGCGGTGGTGATTAGATCCCGATCAATATGATCCAAGAAATCCACATTGGTGAAAGGTAAAAATAATTCGGGGGCATGTCAGAGGGGTGGGAAGAAGGTATGAAACTATGTTTTGGCTTTTGATCTAGGACTTTGTTGGATATTACAATTGGGACTTCGCAAAAGATTTGGATGATAGAAATTCAGGAACGAAGCAAAAACATATTTTTGCTCTGTTGAGCAATTGCTTCTTGGTTAAGTAAGAAACAAGACTCTGTTAAAAAAATCAACAATGGAATTAGAATACGTATCTTGCAGTATAACACTAAAAGTTAACGATACATGTTAAACCTGTCTATATATTTTGTGACAATAAGCTTGAAATCTTCTTAGTTAAAAGTGGAGTGAACAGCTCTGAAGGCAGCCACAATGACATAAAATACTAATATATTCAAGATGTAACGGAGAGGGAAAACCTGGTAGTCAACCATATACCATCAAGCAAGTTGGTAGGTAGCTAATCCATGACCGAAGGATTATCACTTGGAAAGTGCAAAGTGCATGTGATTACTATCGGTTGAAGAAACGTCCAGATGTGTAGCAGTAGTCAACATCCAAAAAACTGCGAAATAAAATGCCTCTCGAGTCGAAATGTCACAAGTATCAGCTCGTCCTGAGTGCTCGCAAGGAAAACTAAGATAATTAATATTAAGGGAAGGAGAGATGTCTATGTTGAGCAAGTAGTACAACTCTATCTAATTTTTGAATGTTAGTCAAAGAAAAGGTAGAGAACACTAGCGAGATAATAAAGAATTATATTTCTTGAGTGCAAAAATCTTTTAATTAAGCACCAAGGTGAATGTATATTTTTTTATTTTTATAAACACCTTGAGGTTTAAAGTATCAGCCCAAACAAAGTGAAACATAAACAATTGAAATATGAATAAATATGCGTTAAGAAGTTGGCCGGGAGGATTGTAGAGAGTACACGAAGAGGACTCGAAGGTTGTAGTAAGAGCCTTCACAGCTGCATCTTGATGCAGTGACTATTTCTTTTATGCGGCCATGAATTTTGTTTGGTGGCAATTTCAGATGGTAGAGTGCTCGGTTAGCATGCGAGAGGTACGGGATTGATACCCCACATCCATTGAAATCTAAACATCTAAACTTCAAACCTTTTCTTCAGCGTTCTTAAATGCTTTTACATGGCCAATTTTTGGGACCATTTATTATTTTAGTACACATCCTAAAATTTTTTCTAATTCTCTGTCAAATTCAGTGTTTTGAACGAAAATGCTCTAAACCTTTTTGTTATCCTCCCAACAACAAATTATTATAACACAAAAAAAAGGCCAAATGTTTTAAGGTAAATGAAGATACCTGCACAGCAGGTGACAGCATCAGTTGAAGATGGCAGCACAGCAGCTCCGTTGCAGCTCATGCCTCAAGCATGTCAGCACAGCAGATGAAGTTATCAGCTCAACAGCTTAATTGCAGCTCATGCTTCAAGCTTATTAGCAATGAATGAAGAAGGAAGAGCTGATCTGTTAGGTTAAGTATGCCAGCAGTAGTATGAAATCAGTTTGTTGGCACTTAACTTAATTGCTAGATAGTTTCAGTTTGTTTCCAAAATTTTAGGGGCTTGTTAAAGATATTCATTTATTGTTTAGCTTAGTTTTTGATTAGAAAAGACTAGTGTAAATTGAATTCTGTATTTCAGTTTCAATAAGAAGAAAATATTCAGTTGTATTTCAGAATGTTAATTGTGCAAATCAACGAAGAAGAAATGCAAGTTTTATTAGGATTTCTAGGAGGAAGAGCATTCAATGAAGGTGAAAGGAGCAACAAACATATATGTTAGATTTGCTTTAAAACAGCCACAGAATAGCCACACGTTTTCATATATTCAATGAGCAGTATGAGTCTGCACCGCCTCAAAATCAGTATTTTCAGCAACAATACCAACAGGCTTATCAGAAGCAACCAGTAAGTCAAGGACAAAAGACTACATGTATGGCAAATGCTGAGGGAGTAGTTGATGAAGGTTGGTGTCTTGACAA
Organism: Xylocarpus granatum; assembly: GCA_019650275.1. Taxonomy (NCBI): domain Eukaryota; kingdom Viridiplantae; phylum Streptophyta; class Magnoliopsida; order Sapindales; family Meliaceae; genus Xylocarpus; species Xylocarpus granatum. The sequence continues at coordinate 152,970 of BNST01003033.1, forward strand.
TAGAGCAACTCACCATCTCACAAATGATGCTTCAAACGTGGCTATGCACGAGGAATAAGGTGGTAACAAGCTGATAATTGGAAATGGTGAAGGTTTAGATATTTCTCACATTGGCATCATGACTCTAATCGTTAGATCATCGTCCAAACCATCTGAGAATTTTCTAAAAGAAAAAAAATAAAATTCGAAGACATGTTTTGTGTTCCAAATATTTGTAAAGAATTTGATAAGTGTATACAGGTGAATGGATGAAATTTTATTGTGATTATTGTTTTGTCAAGGACAAGGAGAAGAGACCACTGCTGCTAAAAGGTGTGGCCGTGACATGCTTGTATGTTAGCTATACAAGTCCCCAACAGAGGCTTCCAAATTCCCTCCTCAAAATCCAGTTCAGCCACTTGATAAACAAGCAAGTTGTTCCTCGGTCAATGCTCTCTATGGTTTATTTCAGTATGTCTAATTCCGCTTTAGTTTTTAATTGTTCAATTCAAAATTGTGTTAATAATGCTATTTCAAGGCGGTATAGAATATTTAGTAGTAGCAGCAGTGGTAGTATCAAATAAAACGATGTGGTTTTGATGCAGCGTTTGTTTTTATTATTATTTTTATTTAAAAATTAAAATATTTAACTAACCAAAGGAAAACATGACACTGTTTTATGATAATTTTTCTATTTTTAGACTCGCATTTAGATGCCGATCTACTTGGAAATTTTTAAAAATAGCCTTATTTTTATCCTCTTAACATTTATGACAACTTTAATTCATTATTATCAAACATAATCACTTTGGAGATTTTGCCCCCAAAACCTAAATTTACATCACAAGCCGTGCAGAATACACCAAAAGGTAAAAATGATTCTACTCATTTTCTTATCATTTTCTTCACATTTCGCCACCGTTGTGTTGCCGATCAATTGCAAGTTTCATTTTCGACAGTATAACAGAATACAACAACAACATAGTAGTCTGTTTATGTACGTTAGATTTAAATTTTGTTTATTTGTATGTTTACAAGTGAATAGAATATTTCCGTAATTAAGCAAAAAATATGAATAAAATAAACTTTGCTAGTAAACTAGTGCTTAGTATTTCTTCTTTTTGTTTAAAATGTTGACACAATACAGAGAAGTAGGCATAGTTAGATAAGGTAAATGATAGCTAAATAGCGGTTCATTTCGGTATTTTGTGGTGAAAAAATACAAAAGACGGAGGATGGAAGACGCTGAGTGCAGAGAGTGGCCTGTGTGCGTGCGATCCATGTGCGCCCAGAGGTTTTTGGGCCCTGTAGTTTTTGCCTTGGGTCCCCAGAGGACCCAGGGCCTTTTTCGCCCTAGGTCTTCTGGGGGACCCAGGACCCCAGTGGTTTTTTAGGCCCTGGCGTCCTCGGGCCGTACTCAGGCAGAAAAAAATGCTCCTGGTTTCCTGGACCCTGGAGTGTATAGGCCCTGGGTTCTCGGACCTCGGGACCATTTTTAGTTGTACATTTTATTATTTATTTAATTTTTTTATAATATTCAATAATAACTAATACTATATTATTGGGACTGTACAGGTAGAAATGGTAACTCAACATCGCTTGAAGATTCTGGTAGATAAGCACTTGCATGCAGAGACGTGTTGTCTATCCAAATAAAGCAAAATTCTATTCAATGTAAGTCAGACTAGCATTTTTTCTTGTTGTTGTTGTATTCTTTATATTGTTGAAGACAAAACTCGCATTTACCGAAAACGCAACGGTGATGAAATGAAAGAAAATGAGTAGATGTTTGTTTTTACCTTTTGATTTATTCTGAGGGTAGAAATGAAATTGTGCTTGAGAGTTTGGGGGCAAAATCGTTAAAGTGGTTAGTTTGGTAAGATAAATTAAGGTTAGTCATAAAACTGTTAACGAAGAAGGTGAGCAAACATAAAATGTTTATGAGGATAAAATAAAACATTTTCAAAATTCCTCTCTTTTTACTTCCACACCCCACCCAAAGTACACCAAGCCAAAACAAACAAAGATCCTTTCTAGACAGCCAAAGCCAAAGCATAATTGATCGAAAAAAGCAACCAACTATCATTCATCTGTACATGTTTTCTCTCCATTTTTTGGGTTTCATTCATTTCTTAATTGTCTGTTTAGTTATTGACAAAGCGAGTGAAATGGCTTTGTTTGGGTTTCATCCATCCTTTTTCTCATTTGATTTCTTTCATTTCGCTCTGAAGTTAAACAAATTCGAAGAGAAGTCGTAATGCACACAAATGGTTTATATATTTCCATGCTTGTTTTGGCTGTTAGCAGCTCTGCTTGTTATGTTGTTGTATGTATTGGTGTTACTTCAAAGTATGTTCTTTAATACAAACTTAGGAGTTGGTTGTGATTGGTGAATACACTGGAGCTGTGATATGAAGTGGTATAGTGGTAAAGCAACTAGATAGTGAAATGTTGTTTATGTTGTATGAATTATTTACACTCTTTGTTGTGTGTATGTTGTTTATTTAATATATTTGTATAATTTATGGCTCTATTGTAGCCATTTTAGTTAGTTTCGTTTGTTTGTTTTTTTAATTCTCATGTATGATGTGCACTCTGAAATTATAACGTGACTGTTCCATATAATATTAAATATTTAATTCGGAATTTAATTGACTGTAAGCTATGATATGTGAGTGGGTACTGAAATTTAGATGGACAAAAATTGGATACCAAGTAACAGATTATCGAAACAGATTAAAAATGGGGTTGATGGGTTCTTAAATTTTGCAAATTCAAAAAATTGTAGTCTTACTTAGAAGTCCATGCAATAGTTGTTGCACACCTGAAACTTTATACTTCTGCAAAAGTAAAACATATTTGTTTGAAAGGGGTTTTTTTACCAACATATATTGTTTGGACTAGGCACGAAGAAGTTGAACCTACTCCTAGACCATTCCAATAGTCAGCTTAGATACGAGGTTTATAGCCATATTGTAGACATTGCCCAAGATGTTTATGAGTGTTATGATGGAAATCTTGAGTCTTTTGAGGATATGCTTGAGGATACTAAGAAGCCATTATTCTCAAGTTCTATGCATTCTAAATTGTTTGGGTTAATGAATTTTAATGTGAAGGGAAACTTTGGATGTTTTGACACACAATTTCAGCATTACTTAGAACATCTCTGCATTGTATCCATAGTATTCATACTACTCTCAAAAAATAGTATGCCTGAGTAGATTGATATGAGGTGAAGAAAACGCGTTAGAGGTGTTGGGCTTAGAATATGAGAAAATAGATGCATGAAAGACTGCATTTTCTACACGAAGCAGTTGTAAACTTAAGGTGAGTGTTTGGTACTATGGAGAATCTAGCACAGGTTGAGTCTAACAAAATTTTAGAAAGGGCTTCACAAAAGATTTTCTGCACTTTTCACCATTCATGGTTCAACTGCATGTTTTATAACCTAAAATTGCGAAAATTGACAGTGACATGATATGATAGAATTAGAAATAGTAAGCTCGTCATCCTGCAACTTGCCAACATGGCAGTTCATCAATAAAAAGTGGCTCATGACGTTGGACAAGAGTATAGTGCTAGGCCTTCCTACTATCAATAGATGGGGATGAAAGTCCACACACACAGTTAGGCAACTCATTTATAGTTGTTGGACAGTCGCCTATGAATAACAGATCCATACAATCTCTTACTCCCATGGCATTTATGCAACAAGAAAATTCATCATGTTATCATTATTAGTACTACATCCCCCCCCCCCCCCTGCCTCCGTATGTTTTTTCGCCGTTTCTTTTTTTTGCTTTTTATCCCCGCCCCTATATGTTCTATGTCTCAACCCACAGTCCCTAAAATTAGTTCTTCTTTATACGCGACCCCCCCACCCCCCCTCAACCCACCCCCCACCTCTCTCCTACCAAATCAACCTGTTAATGATATAAATGTCTATCTATCACCATTGATTGATGACTTGAAAACACAACCCCAATCCACCCCCCAACCCCCAAGTTCCACCCAATACAGGCAAAGGATAGTAAACTTCATTAATGCATGCCCAGAAAAGAAATGACTTCAAATTAGTATGTTGTTTTATTATGGACAATTAGCGACTTTCTTACACATAGTAACTTGTCCAAGTGTATTATCAAGGGAGGGCGTTATTTTGCATGTCTGATTTGCGGAGAAGCAACATTCATGATCTAGCTTGAAACATTATGTAAAAATGTGTTATGCATTCCACTCGATAGGTTCTACCTCATGATCATTCCATCTGAAAGATTTAAAATTAGTTTTAAATGCGTGAGCAAGAGTAGCGGACACGGATCCACCCAAACTTTATGTCCAATGGAGATGTATAGAAAAATTGCTAATTAAATGTATAACAATTTTAGGGGAAAATATACATCCCCCAAACAAAAAAGAAAGAAAGAAAGAAAAATGTTTTGATGACACGTGAACTAAACAATCCCCCCCCCCCCCCCTCCCCTCCCCCCTATGAGAAATTGTTGAAGAAAAAGCCATATTCTTCAACTTCAAATATTAACAACATTTATTTGTCGTTATGAATTAGATGTGATGCATACTGAAAACAATGTATGTGAGAGTATTTATGGCACAATACTTCATCAACCAGGCAAGATACAGTATGGGATTAATTCTGGAAAAGATTTTGTGAAAACGGGAACTAGGCCAAAATTAGTTCGCAATGAAAGTTTGAAAAAAGAAAAGAAATATTTGTTGGGGTCCTAATTCTATGTCCCAACTTTTTTACAGCTTAAGGGTCAGCACAACCTCTAAAACCTCTCCTAACTTGCCATCCCATTTGATCCTTGAATTTTTTTTCTTATGATTTTTGATTCTAAGTCGATACCTTCGGGATAGACTTAATACTGCTATGAAAGGATAGTTGAAATTCAGCAAGACAACTCTTAAACCTGTCACTACTTGCCTTGGTTGAAAAAAACAACTCTTGAATTTAACCTAAACTCTTAAGCAAGAATGATAACTCTTCACCTTGTGTTGAGCCCACGTTATCTGAAGACAAATTTTAAAAGATAATCGAAATATAACAAGAATGAAGCAAGAATGCTATACTGATTCTTGATTAATGAATAGAAAACTACAAATTTGCAAGCTAGAATGTGATAAGATGCAACAAAATAATAGACTGTGTTTAATGCTATTTGACAACATTATTCCTTATTTAACTAGCTACTTGAATTCTTTGTCTCACTGTATCGACAAGTTTTCCTAAGTCAAATAAAGAGTTTTCTAAGCACAACTAGTAAACTAAATCTCCCATAATCTTATCCAAAGGGCTATCTTAATACCCATACTAAGGATTCTTGAGTTTCTTCTTTAATTGTCTACCCCCAGAGTATAAATTAGCAATCTTTCTACCTTATCTTGTATTCTACAACTGTTGAGCGGATTTACTATTTTAGCTTTATCCCCCTTTAGGACTCAGCCACTAGACATTTACAATGCCAAATCACTTCTGCCCCTCTAGCAATTTTTTGGCTGCTGACGTATCCTATTGTTATTGGAATTCATCATGCGCGTCTTGTTGTTATAGACTGTTGTTGGAATTCTCTTTGGCATAGATGTCCTCATTCCTTAGTTAGACTTCCTTCATGCGTGTCTTGTTTTAGATTGCTAGAGTGCGTTGCAAATCGTTCATGCCCGCCGCTTTAAGATGTAACTTGTTCCAATCTTAGACAAGGTTATGATTTTTGCAAGGTCGGCGCTTTTTTAACTAATATTGGGTATGGATGACATAACGTCGTGTCCAAGCGTTGATCAGTTACAATGTTCTGGCCTGTATAACTAATACTCTCGCGTTTCACAGCCCCCCCCCCCCCCCCTTATTAATTGCTTAGCTGCCCGCCTCTTTTGCACCCTTCTTATAGTCGTTCATGCTTCTCTTTGTCTCTCTAATCGAGTCCCACAACAAACCTACCTCTTTGCCAAGTACTCACTACATGTTCATCAAGGTGGACAATCCACAGTAATAGGGGAACCGTTGTGGATAGTTGTAAGTCTTTTTCTAATGGCATCTGTTTTTTACTCATTTTGTTTTTGTTTTTCTATTTTGAGATGTCCGAATAACTCCACTATATGAGTACTTTCCATACTAGCCTTTTATTGTGCTCATAGCTAACTTTGTAAAATTTAGGCTCTTTTTTTTTTTCCGTTGCTGTCCAAGCGTGATATTCCTTGAAAACCGTCAAACAATCCCTCATCCACTTGTAATCACATCTTTCTACTTCTCCTCAACAATGAAATAGTGAAAACACGTGCCTAATTACCAAGAAGAACTGATGACTATAGTTTAGATGTTATAATAGATTAGTATTTAATGGTGATAAGTTTTTTTATTCT
>BNST01003034.1:0-129913 GCA_019650275.1 Xylocarpus granatum
ACTTGCTAAGAACTGACAATAGTTTCCCCTAGCCTAAGATGATGTGGCCATCTGAATTGCCATGCTGTTGTACCTATGCATCTTGGACAATACACACAAGAAATGGCTCGGTGGACAAAGACTGCATCTATATAATTTGTCGCATTGGTACTGCTCACTCGTAAAATATCTAATCCTCCTGAATGATATATGCCAAAACCATATCAGGCATACGTGTTATTTTGAGTAGTTAACTATGGACGAACCAATTCACGATATGATTCTCTCTTCTCTAGAATGTGTTGTCATGACTCATGAGTGATTAATTGAAAATGTGGGAATGGGATGACCCACTTTCCATACACAGGACGCTTTTGTACCTTGCAATGATTTTTCTAGAATATTAAGCAATAGAAAAATTGGGTATTATCTCATTATACGTATTAAAACGAACACCATTGGTTTACGTGCCTAGAGCTTTTGTTCTAGATGACGCCTACTCATCGACTCCATCCTAATCTACACAAAAAATGCCAAACAAATAACGACCGCAGGACCGGGATTCTATTCAAGATTTTATCATCTTTGTTTAATACTTCATTAACAAACTATTAGCATTGTTGAAATTTACAAGAAACTGTTTGCTAGAGAGCGTTGTTACAGTTGTTACTTGGTGTATAATCAGAGGAATGGCGATTGAGATTCAATTAAGAGATTGATTGTAGTTGGTAGATTAGGATTCTCTCCCAATGATTAATTAGCTTGATCTTCGCTAATGCATACACTCCCACGTAATTCACCAGAGAAACTCATTTTAGCTATCAGGTTCCATCTGAAATGTTGTTCATTTTGCTTCTACTTCAAAACTTTCAGAACCACACGGCATTAACCCACCAGACAGATTCGCGAATTGATGGCAAGAGGAAATAAAACCGTGGCGTCAGGAAACAATTTCAGCATTATTTGAAAGTGTAATAATGATAATGATTTAGCCATTTAATTATTATCGTAATCTAATAGTTAATTTTCTTCCTTTCGTTGTCAGCGTGTCTGCTGCAAACATCAAATTAGCAGCCATGAAAATAACTTGTTGAAACTACGGGACCATGACGATTCCTTCGCGAGCCAAGACTTCTGCGTGCACATCATAACGTGGCTGTGGCAGAAATTGGGCCGACAAGCTCGGTCCATGATCACCCAACCCATACGCACTAAGCGGACGAGTGACAGGGAGAAAAGTTGTTTAATTCTTCTTCGCCACCAAAACTTTTAGTAAATTATATTCAGACCCCAAAATTTGGAATTGACTTCTAACAAGCCCAAACAAAAGGGCTTCTTCAATCAGACGTCCACCTATGACCGCTGCCAGCATGTTAGATTGGTCAATCTTTTTAGGCCCAACAAGATCGTGCACATGGATATGATGATGGTACATGCCGACCAACCAAATTCTGCTACGTGTACACAGGGTAAGATTATTGGCAGTCAGATCGCAACTGTCGCACAACTGCCAGCTTTTTAGTGATGTTGATTTGTCTCCTTTGGTGTTTATGACCGTACGATGTATAAAAATACTAGAACTTGATGGCCTTCTTGATTGAGGTCGGCCGAGTACACAACGAACAAACGACAATTTAATAGAGAGACTGGGACTGGGATGAAAGTCTAAAGAACTTAACGGCGGTGGAGACCACTTGTTGGTGGCCGGAGTTTTCTGTCAACGACAGTCCCACGTGACTGGTTGACGGCAGCTTAAAGTTCATGCCCCTGAAAATTCCTTTTCCTTGACATGTGGGTTGATCATGGGACTTCGGTTGTTGTACTACCTCACAATATGTTAGGTTAGTCAGTAAGAACTTGAAAGACAGTACAGCAACGGATTGCAGTGAATACTAGAAAGAATATTGTGAGAATATAATGCTGGCTACAGCAATGTTAATAAATTTGGCATCGGTTATGTTTGTAAATAAAAGAGTTGATGGGTCATCTTGCAGGTATGATCAGCAGGCCTAGCAACCACTTTCAGAGATAGAAGTGATACATCTCTTTGTATGATAGGGTTCGTATCTGATATCTGGTCTGAGAGTAAGCAAGAAAAACACAGCAGGGAAAACTGTGAAAAAGACAAAAAGAGAATGGCAAAAAGCTCAAGTTCCTACCAAAGTTGCTGTCATTTAAAGCTATGCATAGATCTCCTCTGTGTGGTTCGTCTTGATAAGGTAAATCTCGACGCAAACTATCACGTCATATCTCTCACTCTTCTATATCTGTGATATGTATTTAATTTCTCTGTCAGTCATTTTGCGCATTCCACTGATCAAAATGAGTATAGTGCATGAAAATCTTTGAAAGATCGTATGCACATGATACTACGTGCAAGTCAAATGTTAGTTACAGTGACATAATACAGAGATAGAGAAATGTCAGCCAAATGATTGCGACTTCAGGCATAGCCAATGACCCTGTTGTCGGATATTGCGCATATTTACTCTGCATGGCAGACAGATAAAATACACCCATGTGAATGCCAGTGACGATGTTTTAGACCACCGCGGTATGAGTTCAAATTGAAGACTGCAGTCATAACTCGATTATCAGAGAGCAAATTTGGACCACAAGCTTCAAACAAGCCCGTTAACACATCAAATACTCATTTAAACTTTTGGCTCATCGATTTGTGGCACATTCCAAGTAAAACATTGTTGGAGATGATATGATCCAGCAAATGGCTCTACACGCATGGTACGATTCCAGATATATGTATTGAGGGATGTCGTGCAATAGTGCGAACATAACCTATAGTTCCAAAATAGGTTTGGGCACAACAGTCAACCACGTGTTTTTGGAATTTAGTCAACTCAAAAGTAATCTCTCAACAGTTGCAGAAATATCTTTGAATAATTTTTCGGGTGAAAAAAAAAGTATTTCGAGGGCGAGGACGGTGACAAGCATACTAGGGGCTCCTTTTCCTCCTATATGTCCAACAACTCAACATCCCCTTTCTTGGAGACTCTCACCTGGTCCTCAAGGTGGAAATTAAAGAAACTTGAATGGGGGGATTTCGGGTTGGGCGTGCGCGTGAGTCTTCCCGTCGTTTTGGCTAGCTTCATTGCTTTTGCGAATGCTCCACCATATAAGTACCTCTCCCTTCATACTTGTCTTCACTAAACGTTCACAGACGTTCTTCAACGCTATCGTAGCTTACTACCGTACAGGCTTCGCTGTGGTTGCTATGCCCAACGGTATTTTCCGCTAAAAACGTCGAGCAATCCCTCATTCACTTTTTTCTACATCTCCTATTTTTTCCTTAACAATGAAATGTGAAACACCGGATGTAGTTAGGAGTTTAACGATAGTCTTAAGTGATAGGCTACTACTCCAATACGTTCAACTATTTCATATGGTCCAAAATATATCTAGCCAACTTTGCTGTAGATTGCCTTCCAGCATTTATTTTCCTCCTAGGATGGATTTTAAGATAGACATAGTCACCTACCTTAAATTCTACTTCCTTCCTTCCTTTTGTCCGCTTGTCTCTTCATTCACTGCTACTCCCTTGCTTGAGTTTCTTCAATGCTTCATCTCTCGACTAAAGTGCAACATCCACTTCATGTATGCTGCTGTTCCCTTATGGTATAACTTGACATTCGGGGGGTAACCTTTCATATACAGCTGGGTATGGTGTTATTTTGATTACCGCATGATAGGTAGTATTATACCACAGTTCTGCCCATGGTATGTACTATTCCTAATTATTTTGATGATCATAGAGCAAAAACATCTTAAATACTGCTCTAGGGTTCGATTGGTTACCTCACTTTGTCCATTTGTTTGTGGATGAACGTGCGATGAGGTGACTCAAGTTGCTGCCGAGCTGTGTGAAAAGCTCCTTCCAAAATTTGCTCATGAAAACAATATCTCTATTGTTGATAATAGAATTTAGAATGTGTAAATAGCTCACACTTTCAAAGATTCAACATAAACAAATAAAAAAATGCAAGTAGAGAGAAAATAGATGAAGAGAGAAAATTGAATAGCTTTTGTATTCTATCTCAAAATATTTACACAGCTTGGTTTTTATATACAACATCCTAACGGCTAGGTACACAGCTTACTTTACTTTTCTGACACAGCTAGGTACAACACATAATAGCATATCTTTCAATTTAAAAAACTAGCCGTTATTTCGTCCTTTAGTAGTTAGCTTGAATTGGGCTTTGGGCTTGATATGGGTATCCATAGATCAATCCAAGAGTTATTTGGGCTTTTCATCTTCACCCTCAATCTCTTCATCTTTAACATCTATTAGATAGCATTTTCCATGGTATGCCATGAAAATTTCCCCCACGTTTTTTATGAACTCTTGGGCTACTTCTTTTGCCGTGTGTGGTTGCTTGAGTGGCACAAAGTGTGCACTCTTACTGAGTCGTCCACTATGGTTAGTATGACATATGTAACCCTTGCTATTGGGCATTCTCATGATGAAGTCCATTGTTAAGTCTTCCAAACTCTGTCCCGGTACTGGAATGGCTGTAATCAACTCCTTTGTCTTGCCACCTTTTGTTTGCATAGCGCTGACAAACATCATATTCATCATACTATGCTTTTTGATCTCGAAGATAGTTGCTTATAGTACATGCCTTTCTACTAAATAGAATACTTGATCTGCATATAAGTGCGGAACCATCCTGAATGTCCTCCTTCCATGAGTTGAGTTGTGGAAGTGATTCAAGATCTTTCCTCTTAGTCTTGGTATGTTTCGTACATACGCTTGTTGTTTGTGCCAAATATACCCGCTCTTCATGGTGAATTTACTAACCTTAGGGTCAAAATTCTTGATCTTCTCCATGAGCTCTTGGCTTTAGGGATCAATCTCTATTGCCGCCTTGTTTGCGTCCATACATTCCACTACTGCTCCGCTAATGTAGCGAGGCATACATCATTAGGCTCACATGTTTAGTCCACAATGCTTGACCCATCCATTGCTTTTAGGCAATGCGTCTGCCACCGCATGTGTGTTCTTTGCGCCAATTTATAGATTATTTCATACTTGTAGTCCCAGCAACTTAAGAAGGAACTTGTCGCTGCTCCAGTGTGGTAATTTTCTGCTTCATGAGGCTTCTCAGGGTTGTTGATCCATAATGAGTGTGAGGAATTTCCCACCATGAAGGTAAGTGTCGTGTGAAAAATATTGAAGAAACAAAGAAGTGTGAAAGAAAGTGATTAGATGAAAGAATAAAGAAGCTTGTTTTTCACTTTACACATCTTGGGTATATATATACAACATCCTAACGGCTAGGTACAAGTTGATTTTACTTTTCTAACAGCTAGGTACAACACATAACAGCATAGCTTTCAATTTCAAGAACTAGCCGTTATTTCGTCCATTAGTGATTAGCTTACTAGCCGTTATTTCGTCCTTTAGTGGTTAGCTTGATATGGGACTTTGGGCTTGATATGGGTGTACATAGGCCAATCAAAGAGTTATTTGGGCCTTTTATCTTCACCCTCAATCCCTTCATTTTCAACACTCCCCCTCAAGTTGGGCTTGAACAAATTGATCAAGTTCAACTTGCATACAAACTTTTGAAGTTGTTGAATACTCGGAGGTTTGGTGAATATGTCCGCCAATTGATCTTCGCTCTTGACATAAGGCATTGAGATTGTCTTGTTCAAATATTTTTCTCTTATAAAGTGACAATCTACCTCTATATGCTTGGTCCTCTCATGAAACACCGGATTGTTTGCAATATGTATCGCCGATTTGTTATCACAATGTAGCTTCATAGGTGCCTCGTCATTAAAACCCAAATCTTCAACCAATGCCTTCAACCATATCAATTCACTGGTGGTTGAAGCCATTGCTCTATATTCAGCTTCGGCACTTGATTTGGCCACCACGGTTTGCTTTTTACTCTTCCAAGTCACTAAATTCCCACCAACAAAAGTACAATATCCAGTTGTAGACTTGCGATCTTCAATGCTTCCTGCCCAATCAGCATCCGTGTAGGCAAAAATTTGGTGATGTCCATGTTTCTTCATTAGTAATCCTTGTCCTAGAGTTCCTTTGAGATATTTGAGTATTCGGTCCACCATTTCCATGTGATTGGTCATTGGACAAGTCATGAATTGGCTTACCTGATTCACAGCAAAAGAAATGTCAGGTCTTGTAATAGTTAAGTAGATTAACTTACCCACAATTCTTTGATATTGCTTGATGTCTTCAATTGGTTTGCCCTCCTTCTTTTTGGCTTGTACTTCAATTGGAGTTGATGCTATCTTCCCTCCAAGCTTACCTGTCTCTTTCAAAAGATCAAGTGTGTATTTTCTTTGGGATAGAAATAGCCCTTTATTAGAATGGGCTATCTCTATACCTAGAAAATACCGTAAGTGTCCAAGGTCTTTAATATCAAAAGTAGACTTTAAATAACTTTTAGTGCTGTTTATTCCCAAAGTATCACTCCCTGTTATAATGATATCGTCCACATATATTATCACAACAGTAATACCATTATTGGAGTGTTTTATGAATAAAGAGTGATCAGCACTACTAACCTTAAAGTGTTGAGAAGTTAAAGCACCTAACAACTTAGAGTACCAGGCCCTAGGAGATTGTTTTAAGCCATAGATGGCTTTTCTAAGCTTACATACATGCGGTTTTGGTACTTTAATGTTGTATCCTTGTGGGATATCCATGTAAACCTCTTCTTCTAATTCCCCCTGGAGAAAAGCATTTCGAACATCCATTTGATACATTTCCCATTCATAATTAGTGGCTAAGGACAAAATAACTCTAATGGTGTTCATTTTGGCTACTGGGGCAAATGTCTCCGTGTAATCTAAACCATAGGTTTGAGTGAATCCTTTAGCAACCAATCTAGCTTTATGTTTCTCAATGGAACCATCACTCTTCAGCTTGGTTTTGTACACCCATTTACACCCAACTGTTTTCTTACCTTGGGGAAGAGTAACAATTTCCCATGTCTTATTCTTAACTAAAGCTTCCAACTCCTCATCCATGGCATTTCTCCAAATAGGAATGTCCTTGGCCTCGTTGTAGCAAGATGGCTCTTTCAAACTATCCAATTTGCTTAAAAACACTCTATAACTCTCTTTAACATTATCTAAGGTATAATAATTTTGTATAGGATGTGCTGTGACTTTGTTCCCATAAAAGAATACCCTATTTTTCTGCCATTCGGATGGAGGCTTCCTAATTCTTTGAGATCTTCTAAGAGGAAAATTTTGATCATGTGATGAAGAATCGGACTCTCTCTCATTTTGACCCACCGGTGAGGAACTAAATGGGATTTCATTCTCTAAAACTAATTGATCATTACGGTTCTCATCACAAGGTGTTTCCTCACTTTGACTTTCGCTAACTATGTTTTGTTCTTCATTTGATTCCAATGGTTCATGAATATCACCATTCTGTTGTGTTGAATCTTCATAGATAAAATCCTCTTTTTCGCTTTCATTCAAACTAACTCCATTATTGATTTGATCGTTATTCCTTAACAAACTCAACCGATTACCTACAATAGATAGGGGAAGAGGATCCCCTTTCATTTCTCCTTCATTTCTCACTTTATCAAAGTAAGGATCACTTTCCAGAAAAGTAACATTTCTTGACAAGAATTTCTCATTCGTAGAAGGATCTAAACATTTATAACCCTTTTTATCAATGCAATACCCTAAAAATATGCACTTTACACTCCTATGACTCAATTTATCTCTAGCATGATTAGGGATGTGAACATAACAAGTACAGCCAAATACCTTTAGATAAGATAAGTTTGGTTGCCTATTATGCAACAATTCAAAAGGAGATTTTCCATTCAACAACTTCGAAGGCATACGATTTATCAAATGTATGGCAGTGAGAATGGCTTCATTCCAATATCTTTTAGGGACATTGTGATGAAACATTAGTGACCTTCCTACATCTAAAATGTGCCGATTTTTCCGCTCGGCCACACCATTTTGTTCAGGTGTGTAGGGGCAAGTCGTTTGATGAACTATCCCTAAAGTGCTCAAGTAATTCTCAAAGGCGTGACTAGTATATTCTCCCCCATTGTCGCTCCTAAGAATCTTAATCCTTTTACCAAGTTGATTTTCAATTAAGGAAACATACTCTTTAAAACATGATAAGGTCTCTGATTTGTTTTTAATCAAGTATATCCAAGTGTATCTCGACTTGTGATCAATGAATGTGACAAAATATCTAAAGCCATTGTGAGATTCTAAAGGAGAAGTCCATAGATCAGAGTGAACAAGATCAAATATTTCATTATAACAAGTTTCCGAATGTACAAAAGGAAGTTTAGTCTGTTTTCCAAGATTACAAGCCCTACATTGTTTAAAATCACTAAACTTCATTTTCGGAATCATTTTACACAGAATGTTACTAGGAGGATGGCCTAGTCTTGCATGCCAAAGTTTCTGAAGTCCACTGTCTTCCTCAACTCTAAGGGCTTGATTGGTACTATCCAAAAAATATAGGCCGTCATGTAAGGTTCCCTCACCAATCTTCTTCCCGGTTGACATGTCCTGAAATATCACCTTATTGGGTTCAAAGGTAACACGACAATTTAAGTCTTTTGTTATTCTACTAACGGACAGCAAATTTGATGAAAAATTTGGCATATAAAGGCCACTTGTTCTCTTGGATAAAACTTTAATATCTCCTAATCCCTTAATGGGTATTTCACTACCATTGGCTATTGTCACATTTCTAATGTTTCCTAGGGTTTCTATTCTAGATGCCATGTTTTTATTTCTAAACATATGATTAGTAGCACCTGAATCAATAACCCAAGGGTCAAACTTAAAATGTGAGTTGGAAATCATACCTTGAGAGGAGCTTGGAAGATGGTTCCGAAGTAGTTTGGCCAAATCCTCAAGGAGTTTTGAGTTCCCTTTTTCGGTTGCATTTTGAGCACCTTGTGGTGGCGCCTTTTCCTTGAAGTTAACTGGCCTCAAATGTGGATTAAGAACCCAACATTTTTCTTTAGTATGACCAAGCATCTTGCAGTGCCCACACTTCCAGCATTTGTCTTTAAGGTTGTGCATCCGTCCACATTTATCACACTTAGCCTTAACTTTTGCTCCTTGGACCATCCTGCCTTCTTCCTTGCTGTCCACCAAACTACCTCTCTCAGCCTTGCTTGAATTCCCATTCAAAATCTTTCTTTGCAAGTACTCTTTATTAACCTTGTTTGCAACATCGTCATAATAAGGCAAAGGTTCAATTCTAAGAATGTGATTCCGAAGATCTTCGTAGTCCGAACCCAAACCCATCAAATACGATATCACAAGATCTTCATTGGCCCTTTTTTCCACCTCTTCAATGTTGGTAGTATTTGGCCTTAATGATTGAAGTTCATCCCATGCCTCCTTAATTTTGGTGTTATATTCTATCGGATCACCTCCACTAAGGCTGATATTGTTGATGAACTGCTTCAACTCGTATATTCTCATCAAGTTTCCTTGATGACCAAATTGTCTCTTGATAGACTCCCAAAGTGCTTTAGAAGTTTCAGCCTTTGAGAATGCACCTACCAAGGATGGTTCCATGGAATTTAAAATCCATGTGTACACCAAGTTGTCATTATAACACCAATCTTCATATTCTTCACTTGATGTGTCTGTGGGCTTTGTGATTCTTCCATTCACGAAACCCAATGCTCGTTTTCCACATAATGCTCTTTCAGCGGGATTGATCCAAATTGAGTAATTTTTTCCATTCAAGGGAAATGTGGTAAGTTTCAAGGTGGTGTTACCATCATTATCAACTCCCTTGAAGGAACTTCTGCTCTTGGTGTTGTATGATGAGCCCTCCCTTTCCATTCTTTAATTTGGCTATGAAGGGGAATGTCTTGATACACCAAGAACCAACAAAGCAACAAAAGGTAAAAAGCTAGATTAGAGATGAAACCTGCTCTGATACCATGTGAAAAATATTGAAGAAACAAAGAAGTGTGAAAGAAAGTATTGATGAAAGAATAAAGAAGCTTTTATTTCACTTTACACATCTTGGGTATATATATACAACATCCTAACGGCTAGGTACAAGTTGATTTTACTTTTCTAACAGCTAGGTACAACACATAACAGCATAGCTTTCAATTTCAAGAACTAGCCGTTATTTCGTCCATTAGTGATTAGCTTACTAGCTGTTATTTTGTCCTTTAGTGGTTAGCTTGATATGGGCTTTGGGCTTGATATGGGTGTACATAGGCCAATCAAAGAGTTATTTGGGCCTTTTATCTTCACCCTCAATCCCTTCATTTTCAACAAGGTCGCCATACCTTGACTGCATGGATGATGGCCAACATCTCCTTGGTGTATACTGACCATTCCTTCTTCATGGACCTAAGACTCTACTCATGTATGCAATAGGTCTTCGGCTTGACTCAGGACAGTACCTATTACATCTTGACATGCATCGGTATGAATCTCAAAGGTTTGGTTGAAGTTGGGTAGTGCTAACACTGGGGTCTCACACATAGCTTGCTTTAACAACTTGAATGCATCTTCACTCTTCTCTGTCCATAGGAATCCGTCTTTCTTTAGCAAATTTGTTAATGGTTTTACTATGGCTATCGTATTTGCGAACAAATAGCGGTAGTAGCCTGTTAAGCCTAGAAATCCTCTAAGTTCTGTGACATTCTTAAGAGTCGGCCATGTTTACATAGCTCCGATCTTTCATTAGTCTACCTTCACTTTGTCTCCGGATATGATGTGACCGAGGTATTCAAGCTTCTCTTGCATGAACGTACACTTGGATGGCTTGATAACGAAGCAATTTCTTCTTAACATCTCTAACACCTTTGCTAAGTGCTCTATATGATCATCATGGTTCCTGGAATAGACTAAGATGTCATCAAAGAAAACTAATACAAACCTGCACAAATAGGGTTTGAAGATGTCATTCATGGCTGCTTGAAAGGTGAGAGGGTGCGTTGCATAGTCCCAAAAGGCATGACTAGGTACTCGTAGTGTCCACTATGAGTCTGAAATGTGTCTTCTGCACATCCTTTTCTTTCATGCGTATTTGATGATATCCGGCCTTGAGATCCAGCTTGATAAACAACTTTGCTCCATGTAACTCGTCCAACATATCATCGATTGTGGGATCAAAAAACGATCCTTGACAGTCACTTGGTTGAGTGCCCGGTAATTAGTACAAAACCTCCAAGTTTCGTCTTTCTTTCTAACAAGTAGAATAGGAGAAGAAAAGGAGAGGTGCTAGGTTGGATAATACCTTGCTGTAGCATCTCTTCCACTTGTCTTTCGATCTCGTTCTTTTGAAAGTGTGCATACCAGTAAGGTGATACATTAATCACCTTGGTCTCATTGATTAATGGGATGGCATGGTTGTAATGTCTTGAGGGTGGTAGCCCTTGTGGATCTCCTAAGATGTGTCTGAACTGCTCAGAAGGTTCTTTACTGCTGAGGGTATGTTTTTGTGCATGTTCTGCCCTTCATGATGTTTGGCTTTGTTTTCCTCCTTTGTGGCCAAGAGAACCGCAAAACATTTGTGCCCTTTTTTTGTATAGTCATTCAAGGGTACTTACCTCACAATGATGCGCTGCATTAGTAGTGGATGCCTTCCACATGTAGTCCCTTTCCCTTCCATTGGAAGTGCATGGCCATGGATTCATAGTCAAGCATTATCTTGCCTATGGTTTTAAGCCAAGCATTGCCTAAAACCACATCAAGGCCTGCCAAGGCTAACACATGCAGTATTGCCTCTATCTTGACTCCTTCAATCTGCATTGCCACTACCTAGATAACTTGTGCGTACTTGAGCTTCTGTCCGCTTGCCACTCTTACCTTAAAGGGTGCAATCTCTTTTCGGACATAGCTAGAGTGTTTTGACCAGTTTTGTGTTGATGAAGTTATGGGTGGCTCCACTATCAATCAACACCAAAACATTCTTCCCATTAATGGTTGCGAACAACCTCATGGCAGTAGGCTTGGTGGTTGCCCCTACTGCATGCAAATTGATTTCGCCTTCTGCTCATGATCCGAGGAGTGTTCTGCCTCTGCTTCCTCCTCACTATCCATGTGGCTTTCTTGTTCTTCCTCACTACTTTCCTCGTGTTCTTCATCACTTACTACTTCAATGATGTTGAACAGCCCTTTCTTGCACTTGTGGCCAACTTGCCACTTATTGTGCACCTAAAGCATAGGCCTCTCTCAATTCTTTTGTTGATATCTTTGGTTGATAGCTTTGAGAGGGTGTTTTGTTTTTGAGGGTGCTGTCTTAGTTGATGAGGATGCTTTACCTATTTTGTCTGAGGGTTTGATGAGCTTGGTTGTGCTGCAGGTGATGCTTCTCCCATCGTTGATGAGTCTTGCCAACCAAATGCACTGAGTGAGAGAGTTTGGATTCCTCATCTTCACTTCTCGTCTTAGCCATCGTACAAGGCCATCTAGAAAAGTGCCAATTAGTGCACTATCTAGCCAATTTCCTACCAATTCAGCCAACTTCTTGAATTCCTCAAGGTAGCTTTCTGGAGATCCTTCTTGCCTAATCTTGGCAAGCTGTCCCTCATAATTTGTCTTGTTCGATAGTGTGCAGAATGAACTTCCAGGAGCAACTCGAACATCCCCGCAGGTGTGGCAGCAATGTCGCCATGTTTGGCAGTGCACAGGAGGAACTTCTGGGACTGACTGGAACATTCCAAATGGTGCGGCAGTGGCGCCGGACGCGCTCGGCAGTGTGTGGGATGAACTTCGAGAGTGACCGGATCATTCCCATGGGCACGGCAAAGATGTGGGGCACGTATGGGATGAACATCCTAGAGTGACTGGAACATCTTTGCAGGCATGGCAGAGGCTTCGGTCATGTTGGGCAGTGCGTAGGATGAAGTCTGGGAATGTCCAGAACATCCCCGTGGGCACGACACAGGTGTCGGGCGTGTTTGGCAGGGCATGGGACAAACTTTGGGCAGTGACCGGAACATGACAGCGGGCGGCAGCAGAGTCGGGCACATTTGATAGTGTTCAGGACAAACTTCCAGGAGCAATAAGAACATCCTCGTGGGTGTGGCAGGGGCATCATGCACGGCAGGGGCATTGGGCACACTTGGCAGTCCACAGGTTGAACTTCCAGGAGTGACCCGAACATTCCCATGGGTGCGACAAAGGCATCAGACGAGTTCGGCGATGCTCATGTTGAACTTCTAGGAGCGACCAGAACATCCCTGCCAGCACGGCAGCGGTGTTGAATTCATTTGGTAGTGCATGGGACAAACTTTCGGGAGTGACCAGAACATCCCTAGAGGTGTGGTAGAGGCATTGAGCACGTTCTGTAGTGTGCGGGAAAAGCTTTCAAGAGGGATTGGAATATTCCCACGAGTGCGACAGCGGCATCAGGGTCATTCGGCAGTGCACGAGATGAACTTCCAGGTGTGATCAAAACATTCCCGCGGGCACGGCAGAGGAGTCGAGGGAGTTCTGCCATGCACAGGATGAACTTTCGAGAGCAACTGGAACATCCCCGCAGGTGCTACAGCAGCATATGGTGCATTCGGCAGTGCAGAACATCCCTGTGGGCTCGGCAGAGGTGTCGGACACGTTCTAGTTGAGGACCTTAGGAGGCAAAGGGAGCGTGATCAAATGCCCGTTAGGCACCATGTAGCAAGAGAGGCAGCAACAGGCCAGAATGTGCTCGCAAGAAGCATGTACACAGCATGCAGTGAAGCATGGTCAGGTTTTGACTCTGTCCTAACTGACTGCAGAAATCTATACCATGAAGAGTTCCATCAGCAGTAGAACATGCATGATGAGCTCCAGTAGCAATAGGATAGTTGCGACAAGAAGAATTCTAAGGGCAGAAGGATACGCATTGAGAGTCCTAGTCCTAGAAGGGCAAGCCAAGAGGAAGTCCAGCCGCTGTAGAATACAAGATAAGGTAGGAATTCTAGTCTAGGTAGAAATTCAAGAAAGACCAAGAATCCTAGTAGAATTAGGAAACATTTGGATAAGGACTATCTTGATAAAGTTTAGTTGTCTTAGAAAACCTTGTTGACTTAGGAAAACATATCCTAAGTGGATAAGGAACTTAAGTACTAGTTGAATTAAGATAAGGCTGTCTAATACTATAAATACAGCCCATTATTTGTGAGCAGGGGGATATGCTCCAAATTTTGTATATTTTGCATTCATTAATCAAGAATCAAGGTTAGCATTCTTGCTTCCATTCTTGTTTATATTTCAATTATCTTTTAAGAGTTTTCTTGAGATAACTTGCACTTAAGTCAAGGTGAAGAGTTGTCTTCCTTGCTTAAGAGCATAGGTTGAAGTCAAGAGTTGTCTTCTTCAACCAAGGCAAGTTGAGATAGGTTTAAGAGTTGTCTTGCCTATCCAACATATCTTTTATTCATTAGTTAATCTCAAAAGACAGCTTAGGGGATGAGAATCAAAGAAAAGAACTCAAGATCATACGGGACAGCAAGTTAGGAGAGGTTTTAGAAGTCATGCTAACCCCTGAGATGTAAAAAAGTTGGGACAAGAAATTGGGACCCCAACAGTTCAGCAGTGTGCGGGACGAACTTCAGGTAGCAATTGGAAAATCCCCACAGCTTAGCAGAGGTGTCAAACACTTTCAGCATTGCTTGAGACAAACTTCTGGGAGTGACCGGAACATCCTCACGGGCGCAGCAGCGGAGTCGGACACATTCGGCAGCGCATAGGACAAACTTCCCTGAGAAACCAGAAAATCCCCACAGGCACAACAGAGGCTTTAGTGCATTGGGCAGCACACGGGACAAACATCCGAGAAGGACCAGAACATACCCATGGGCTTAGCAGCAGTGTCAGGCATGATTGGCGATGCCCAAGATGAACTTCTCGAGTGTGATCGGAACATCCCCATGGGCGTCAGACACATTTGGCAGTGCACGGGACAAACTTCCAGGAGTGACCAAATATTTCCCATGGGCTCGGCTAAGCGTTAGACGCATTTGTCAGTTCTTGGGATGAACTGCCGGGAGCAACTAGAACATCCCTGCAAGTGTGGCAGAGGCATCGGGTGCCTTAGGCAGTGCATAGGATGAACTTCTGGGAGTGACTGGAAGATCCCTGCAGGCATGGTTGAGGCTTCTGACGTATTGGGCAGTGCATGGGACGAATGTCCAGCACCAACTAAAATATCCCCGTGGCCACCGTAGAGGCAATTGGCATGTACAATAGTGCATAGGAGGAACTTTCAGAAGCGACCGAAACATCCCCGTGGGCGAGGCAAGACATCAGATGCATTCTGCAGTGTTTGAGATGAACTTACGGAAGCAACCGGAACATCCCCGTGGTCACGGCAGCGGCGTCATTTGCATTCAGCAGTGTGCAGTACAAACTTCCGGGAGTGACTGGAACATCCCCACCGGAGCGGGAGCGGGTTGGGCACATTCACCAGTGCGTGGGATGAACTTCCGGTGCAGCACCCACATGGATGTTCCCGTCGCTCCCAGAAGTTCATTCCACGCACTGCCGAGCGCAGCCAACACCGCAGCCATGCCCTCGAGGATATTTTTGTCGCTCCTGGAAGTTTGTCCCACTTACTGCCCAATGCGCCAGAAGCCTCTGCTGTGCCCAGGAAGATGTTACGGTAGCACCCAAAATTTCGTCCCATGAACTGCTGAACAAGCCCGACGCCTCTGCCACGACCCCCAGAAGTTTCTCCCACGCACTGCCGAAGCGCCTGATGCTGCTGCCGCTCCTGCGGGCATGTTCCAGTCACTCCATGGAGTTTGTCCCATGCACTGCCAAATGCGCTCAACATTGGAGCTGAGCACGCGGGCCTTCTCCTGTTGCTCCACAAAGTTTGCCCCGCACACTGCTGAACGAGCCTAACGCCTCTGCCACGCATGCAGGGATGTTCCAGTTGATCCCAGAAGTTCATCCCACACACTGCCGAATGCACCTGACGCTGCTGCCACGCCTGCGAGCATGTTCCACTCACTCTCTGGAGTTTGTCCTGCACATTGCCAAACATGTCCAAGACCGCTGCCGTGCCCAAAGGGATGTTCGACTTGCTCTTGGACGTTCGTCCCATACATTGCTGAATGCGCCCAACATTGTAGCCACGGGCGCAGGGTTTTTCCTATTGCTCCACAAAGTTTTTCCTGCACACTGCCGAACGCACACAATGCCTCTGCCATGCCTGCAGTGATGTTCTGACCACTCCCAAAAGTTCATCATGTGCACTGCCAAACATGCATGACACTGCTGCCACCCCTGAAGGGATGTTCTGGTTGCTCCTAAAAGTGCGTCCCACGCACTGCCGAATGTGCCCGATGGCACTACCATGCTTGACGCTGCTACCGCACCCACAGCAATGTTCTGGTTACTTTTCTAAATTCATCCCACACACAGCCAAACGTGTCTGACACCTCAACCATGCTTGTGGGGATGTTCTGGTCACTTCTGGAAGATCATCTTGTGCACTGCTCAACGTGCCTGAAGCCTGTGTCATTCCCGCGAGGATGTTCTGGTTGCTCCCAGAAGTTCAATCCGTGCACTGTCAAATGTGTCCAATGCTGCTGTTGTGCCCATAGGAATGATCCAGTCACTCCAAGAAAGTCATCCCACGCACTAGTGAAAGCAACCAACACGTCTGTTGTGACTGCATGGATGTTCTGGTCACTCTTGAAAGTTTGTCCTAAGCACTACCAAACATGTCCGATGCCTCTGTTGAGCTCGCTGGGATTTTCCAGTGTCACCCAAAAGTTTGCCCCACGCACTACCAAATGTGCCTCAAACGTCTACCGCATCCACAGGCATGTTCTGGCCACTCCTAGAAGTTCATCCCGACCACTGCTGAACGTATCCGATGCCTCTGCCAACACTGGTTGGATTTTCTAGTCGCTCCTGAAGTTTTTCACATGCACTGGCCAATGCACCGAAAGCCACTGCCGCACCCGCAGGGATGTTTTGGCCGCTCCCAGAAATTTGTCCCATGCACTGCCAAACATGCTCGATGCCTCTGTTGCAGCCATAGGGATGTTTCGGTTGCTCCCGGAAGTTTATCTTGTGCACTTCTGAATGTACCCCATGCTGCTGCCATGCCTACAGGGATGTTTTGGTTGCTCCTGGATGTTCATCCTGCACACTGCTGAAAGCGCCCAACTCATCTATCTCAACTGCATGGATGTTCCGGTCGATCTTGGAAGTTCGTCCTGAGCACTGACAAATGTGTCCAATGCTTCTGTTGAGCTGGGATTTTCCGGTCTCTCCTGAAAGTTTGCCCTGTGCACTGCTTAATGTGCCCCAAGCCTCTGCCACATCCATAGACATGTTCTGGCCACACCCAGAAATTCGTCCTGACCACTATCGAACGTGTCCAATGCGTCTGCCATGCCTGGTTAGATTTTTCTATCGCTCCCAAAGTTCATCCCATGCACTTGAAGCCGTTGCTGTGCCCACAGGGATGTTTCAGTCACTCCTGTAATTCGTCCCATGCACTGGCAAATGTGCCCGATGCCCCTATTGCGCCCATAGGGATGTCTGGTCGCTCCTGGAAGATCATCCCGTGCACTGCTGAACATGCCCCATGCTGTTGCCGCGCCTGTAGGCATGTTCCGGTTGCTCCTGAAAGTTCATCTTGCGCACTGCCGAATGCACTCAACAGCTTTGTCGCACCTGCGGGGATGTCTTGGTTGTGCCAGCGGGGATGTTTTGGTCACTCCTGGAAGTTCATCCGGAGCACTACCAAATGCGTTTGCCACCTCTGCTGAGCCTGCAGGGATGTTCCGGTCGCTCCCGGAAGTTTATCCTGTGCACTGCCCAACACACCTAAAGCCTCTGCTGCACCAGCAGGGATATTCCTGGCACTCCTGGAAGTTCGTCCTGTGCTCTGCCCAATGCACCCGAAGCTTTTGCTGTGCACAAAGGGATCTTCCTGCCACCCTTGGAAGTTCATCCCGAGCATGAACGAATGTGTCTGACACTGCTTCCACACCCATGGGGATGTTATTGTATCTCCAAGAAGTTCATCCTAATCACTGGAAAACTTGTCCGATGCCTCTGCTGAGCCAGAGGGGATTTTCCAGTCGATCCTAGTAGTTCAACCTGTGCACTGCTAAAACACGACCAATGCTGCTGCCATACCCGTAGGAATGTTCCAGTTGCTACCAAAAGTTCTTCTCGGGTCAATACTGACCACTGCCGAATGTGTCCGATCCCTAAGACATGCCCGCAGGGATGTTCCGGTCACTACCGAAAGTTCATCCCATGCACTGCCCAACTTGACCGAAGCCTCAGCCGTGCCTGTGAGGATGTTCTGGTTGCTACCGGAGTTCATCCCACACACTGCCAAACTGTTGAGGACCTTAGCAGGCAAAGTGAGTGTGAAAAAATGCATGCAAAGCGCCAAGCAGCAAGAGAGGCAGAAACGGGCCAGAATGTGTGCGCAACAAGCATGCACGCAGCAAGCAGTGAAGCACGGCCAGGTTCTGCTCAGTCCTAACTAACTGCAGAAATCCAAGCCAAGAAGAAAACTAGCATTGGCAGGACACGCATGAAGCAATCCAAGCAGCAGAAGGAGATTGACGGCATGAAGAACTCCAGCAGCAGCAGGACGTCATGGCAGGTTTGACTTCAGCAAGATGTTCATGTCAAGGAGAAGTCTTGGAATGGAAGGACACGCCATAAGGGAAGTCCTAATCCTAGAAGGAAATGGCAAGATGAAGTGTCAGCAGCTGTAGGAGAGGAGATAAGATAGGACAGAAAGACTTAGTCAAAGTAGGAATTCTAGTCTAAGTAGGAATTCAAGAAAGACCAAGAATCCTAGTAGGATTAGGAAACAGTGGGATAAGATCTATCTTGATAATGTTTTAGTTGACTTAGAATACCTTGTTGACTTAGGAAAACATATGCTAAGTGGATAAGGAACCTAAGTACTAGTTGAATTAGGATAAGGCTATCTAATACTATAAATACAGCCCATTATTTGTGAGCAGAAGATATGCTCCGAATTTTGTATATTTCTCATTCATTAATCAAGAATCAAGGTTAGCATTCTTGCTTCCATTCTTGTTTATATTTCGTTATCTTTTAAGAGTTGTCTTGAGATAACTTGGGCTTAAGATAGGTGAAGAGTTGTCTTCCTTGCTTAAGAGCTTAGGTTGAAGTCAAGAGTTGTCTTCTTCAACCAAGGCAAGTTGTGATAGGTTTAAGAGTTTTCTTGCCTATCCAACATATCTTTATTCATTAGTTCATCCCAAAGGACAGTTAGGGGATGTAAATCTAAAGAAAGAACTCAAGAATCAAATGGGACAGCAAGTTAAGAGAAGTTTTAGTAGTTGTGCTGAACCCTAAGGTGTAGAAAAGTTGGGGAAAAAAATCAGAGCCCAACACAAACACACCCGGTGGCACTGCCGCGCCTGCAGTGATTTTCTGGTTGCTCCCAGAAGTTCGTCCTGCGCACTGCTGAACATGCCCAAAATCTCTATCCATCCAACGGGGATCTTCTGGTTGCTCTTGGAAGTTTATCTCGTGCACTGCCGAATGTGACTAACACCTTTGTCACGCCCATGGGGATGTTTTGGTTGCTCCCAGAAGTTCGTCCCATGCACTGCCCAATGCGCCAAAAGCCTCTGCTGTGCCCAAGGGGTTGTTCTAGTTGTTCTTGGAAGCTCGTCCTGTGCATTGACAAATGAGTCCAACACCGATGCCGTGCCGGCGGGGATGTTCCACTTGGTCCACTCCCAAAAGTTCATTCTGAGCATCGCCGAATGCATCTAACAACTCTGCCGAGCCTGCAGTTCCAGTAGCCACCGGAAGTTCGTCCTGCGCACTGCTAAATGTGCGTGACGCCTTCGCCATGCCAGTAGGGATGTTCCAGTCATAACCGGAAGTTTGTCCTCGCACTGCCGAACATGACCGAAGCCTCTACTGCACCCGTGGGGATGTTCCAACCGCACCCAAAAGTTTATCCTGTGCACTGCTCAACAGCCTAAAGCCTCTGCTGCCTCCGCATGGATGTTCCAGTTGCCCCCAAAAGTTTGTTCGCACATTGCCGAATGTGTCCAATGCCTTCTGCTGTGCCCACAGGCATGTGCTGGTCACTCCTGGAAGTTCGTGCTGACACTGCCAAATGAGCCTGACGCCTCTGCCATGTCCATGGGGATGTTTTGGTAGACCCTGTAGTTCATCCCGAGCATTGCCAAACGCACCTGATGCCTTTGCTGTGCACATGGGGATGTTTTGATTGCTCTCAGAAGTTCATCCCGTGCACTGCCGAACGCATCCGATGCTACTGTTGCAACCACAGGGATGTTTTGGCTGCTCCCAGAAGTTCATCCCGTTCACTGCCGAATCTGCCCCACAACTCTGCCATGCCCACAGGGATGTTCCGGCAGCCCCTGGAAATTTGTCCTGTACACTGCCGTACGCAACTGACTCCCTCTGTCGCACCCCCTGGGGATGTTTCTGTCGCCTTGGAAGTTCATCCTGCATACTGTAGAACACGCTCAACCTCGCTGCTGCATCCACGGGGATGTTCCAGTCACTCCTTACCATTCATCATGAGCGCTGTCGAATGCGCCCGATGCTTGTGCTGCACCCGCGGGGATGTTCCGGTTGCTCCCTGAAGTTTGTCCCCATACTGCCAAATGCACCACAAGCCTCTGCCGTGCCTGTGCTGATATTCCGGTCACTCTCAAAAGTTCATCCCGAGCATTACTGAACACATCCGATGCCGCAGCTGAGCCTGCAGAGATTTTCCAGTCGCTCCCTGAAGTTTATCCCGCACACTGGCCAGTGTGCTTGAAGCCTCTGCTGCATCCGCGGGGATGTTCCGGCTGCTCTTGGAAGTTTGTCCCACAAACTGCCCAATGCATCAAACGCCTCTGCCGAGCCCATGGGGACTTTTCGGTTGCTCCTGGAAGTTCGTCCCGTACACTCCTGCGGGGATATTCAGGCCACTCCTTGAAGTTCGTCCCAAGCTATGGAAAATGCAACTGATGCCTCTGCCTCGCCTGCGGGGATGTTCCAGTCGCAAATGGAGTTAGTCCCCGTACTGCCAAACGTGGCCAAAGCTCTAGTGCACCCACAGGGATGTTCACGCCATGCCTGGAAGTTTGTATTCCGCACTGCACAACATGCTTGAAGCCTTTGTGGCACCGCGGGGATATTCTGGTTGCTCCTGGAAGAACATCCCAGGCATTGCCGAGCGTGTCTATGCTGCTGCCACGCCTGCGGAGATGTTCTGGTCACTCCCCGAAGTTCATATGACACACTGCTGAACACGCCCAATGCCTCTGCCACGCCCGGGACAATGTTCTGTTTGCTACCAGGAGTTTGTCCTGCACACTGCCAAATGCGCCAGATGCTGCTGCCGTGCCAGCAAAGATTTTTTGGTCGCTCCCATAATTTCACCTCACACATTGGCCAATGAGTCCAATGCTTCTGCCGCACCAACAGGGATGTACCGATCACTCCTAGAAGTTTGTCCTGTGCAC
This sequence comes from Xylocarpus granatum, assembly GCA_019650275.1. Taxonomy (NCBI): domain Eukaryota; kingdom Viridiplantae; phylum Streptophyta; class Magnoliopsida; order Sapindales; family Meliaceae; genus Xylocarpus; species Xylocarpus granatum. The sequence continues at coordinate 21,450 of BNST01003034.1, forward strand.
AGTCGAATGTGCCTGACCCTATTGTCATGCCCATGGGGATGTTCTGGTCACTCCCGGAAGTTCGTCCCCGAGAACTACCCAACATGCCCAAAGACTCTCTCGTGCCCGCGAGGATCTTCCAATTGTAGCCAGATGTTCATCCCGTGCACTGCCCCATGCACCCGAAAACTCTACTGCACCCATGGGGATCTTCTGGTCGCTCCAGGAAGTTTGTCCTGAACACTACCATATGAGTTCAACCCCGCTGCTACGCCCACAGGGATGTTCCTAGTATTCCCCATAGTTTGTCCCGAGCACTGCCAAATGTACCTGATGCCTTTGTTGTTCCTGTGGGGATGTTTCGGAAGCACCCGGATGTTCATCCCCACACCGCCAAACACGCCCGGCACCTATGCCACACCTGCAAAGCTGTTCCAGTGGCTCCCAGAAGTGCATCCTGAGCACTATTGAACGCATTGAAAGCCATTACAGCGCCTGTGCAGATGTTTCGGTGTTGAACGTGTCCCATGCCTCTGCAGAGCCAGCAGGGATATTTCTTTCACTCCCGAAAGGTCAATTAGGACAAAATCATAACCTGGCCATGCTTCACTGCTTACTGCATGCAAGCTTGTTGCACGCACATTTGGCCCTTGGTTGCCTCATTGGCTGCTTGGCGCCTCTCTTGCATTTGCTCACGTTCCCTTTGCCTCCTAAGGTCCTCAACAACCTTCCTTTCTTGAAGACTGACCTTGTCCTCAAGGTGGAAATTAGGGAAACGTTGTTGGTTATCATCATAATCCTCTTATGTTGCTTTATCCTTGGGAAAATGGCTCCACATATGAGTACTCTCCATACTGGCCTTCTATTATGCCCATAGCTTACTGTGCGAAATCCTAAGGCTTCCTTCGGTTGTTGCCCAAGATGATCTTCCTTGCAAATGTCGGTCAGTCCCTCATTCACTTGTCTCGAATCTCTTATTTTCTTTCTCAACAATGAAATGGGAAACACCGGATGTAGTTTGTGTTGAGTTTGATGAGAGAATGAGAGAACTTTCACCAAAGAGAGAAAGATGAAGAAGATGAGTGAATTGTTTTCTACTTCTTATTCAAATTGTCTAAACATTTACACATCTTGTGTTTATATACACACTATCCTAACGGCTAGGTACAAACTCACTTTACTTTTCTAACAGCTAGGTACAACATACAAAAGCACATCTTTTAACTTTAAAAAACTAGCCGTTATTTGTCCTTTAGTGGTTTAGCTATGACATGGGCTTTGGGCTTGATGTGGGTACTCATAGATTAGCCAAAGAGTTATTTGGGCTTTTCATCTTCACCCTCAATCTTTTCATCTCCAATGCAACATAGTCACGATGCTAGTATGAATCTGGAGATTGATCAATCGGCTCACTCGACTTTATTTCAACACTCCCCCTCAAGTTGGGCTTGAAGATGTTGTTCAAATTCAACTTGCTTATTGCGATCCCGATATGTTTTTTAGTAGGAGCCTTTGTGAACAAGTCTCCTAGTTGATCTTCGCTTGGCGCATAAGGGGTGCAGATGGTCTGATTCTGAACTTTCTCCCTAATAAAGTGACAGTCCATCTCAATGTGCTTTGTTCTCTCATGGAATACTGGATTTGAAGCTATGTAGATTGCTGCTTTGTTGTCGCAAAATAGTTTCATTGGTGCTTCAATTTTGAACCCCAAATCTTGAACTAAAGCCTTCAACCAAATCAGCTCACATGTTGCACTTGCCATTGCTCGATACTCAGCCTCTGCACTTGACCTTGCTACCACACTTTGTTTCTTACTCTTCTAGGTTACTATGTTTCCTCCACAAATGTGCAATATCCGGTAGTTGACTTTCGGTCTTCAACATTTTCGGCCCAATCTGCATCACTATATGCTAGCATCTCATGGTGACCATTCTTTTGCATGTGTAAACCTTGGCCTGGTGTGCCTTTTAGGTAGCAGAGGATTCGATTTATCATGTTCATGTGGTTGGTCATTGGTTGCTGCATGAATTGACTAACCTGATTCACAGCAAAAGCTAATGTCAGGTCTAGTAATGGTTAAATATATTAACTTACCGACAATTCGTTGATATTGCTTGACATTCTGAATTGGCTTGGGCTGCTTCTCTTTGTCTTCTTCTTTATCCTTTTGCTTGTAGGTATTTTCAAGTGGCGTTGGAGCTATCCTTGCACCTAGTTTACCTGTTTCACCAAGTAGATCAAGTGTATATTTTCTTTGGCATAGAAATAGTCCCTTTTTAGAGTGGGCAATTTCTATTCCTAAAAAATATCGTAAGTATCCCAAGTCTTTAATGTCAAAAACAGATTTAAGATATGATTTAATGCAACTAATGCCTATTTCGTCATTACCAGTAATGATTATGTCATCGACATAAATGAGAATCACCGTTATTCCATCTTTGGAATGTTTGGTGAATAGTGAGAAATCAGCCTCACTTTTAATGAAGGCTTGACAATTGAGAGCATTGTGCAATTTAGAGTACCAGGCCCTAGGGGATTGTTTAAGGCCATAGATAGCCTTTCTAAGCTTACATACATGTGATTTAGGAATGTCAGTCCCATACCCTTCAGGTATTCTCATGTATACTTCCTCTTCTAATTCGCCTTGTAAGAAGGCATTTCTTACATCCATTTGGTACAATGGCCAATCATAATTAACAGCTAAGGACATAAGAACTCTAATGGAATTCATTTTAGCTACGGGGGCAAAAGTCTCGGTGTAATCAATACCATAAGTTTGAGTGAAGCCTTTGGCCACTAACCTAGCCTTATATTTTTCAACAGTTCCATCACTCTTAAGCTTGGTCTTGTATACCCATTTGCAGCCAACGACCTTCTTCCCTTTAGGCAGTGGAACAATATCCCAAGTTTGATTGCGAATTAGAGCCTTAAGCTCTTCATTCATTGCACTTCTCCAAATTGGGCTAATTTGGGCCTCTTGGTAATTGGAAGGCTCTTGAATATCATCGATGGCATTTAGAAAAGCTTTATACTGATCTTTAATGTGATCATGAGTATAGTAGCTTTGAATAGGGTGATTGGTTACATGGTTTCCATGATGAAACACTCTAGTTTTCATCCATTCAGAGGCAGGTCTTTTGATCCGAGTAGATCTTCTGAGTGTGGGTAGTTCCTGTGTAGCATGAGCATCACTATCTATAAATTGATTTGGTATGTCATGGTTACTAATTTGGTCATCTCCAAGATGATCTGGATCAATCTGATTGTGGGATGAATCATCTTGGGCAAAAGTAGGTTCATTCTCATCATTTGTTTGTCTAAGAGGGTAAGGATCATTCTCATTTTGAGATGATTCCTCTTGAAATTCTAGCTGATTATGCATATTCTTCCTAAGTTCAAGAATGGGTCCCTTTGTGTGAATAGTGTCAATAACAGGACCTGGGTTGGAATTACCCATATCCTCCCCCTTACCATTGGTTTTGAGTTCATGTTTTTCGAAGTAGGGTTCATGCTCTAAAAATGTTACATTTCTAGATACAAACAACCTATTTGTTTTAGGGTCAAAGCATCTATAACCCTTTTGGGTTGTGGCATAACCTAGGAATATGCATTTTTGACTTTTATAGCTAAGTTTGTCCCTATTGCTACAAGGAATATGAACATAACATATACATCCAAAAATTTTAAGATATGAAAGATTTGGCTTATGATTAAACATTACCTCATTCGGAGTCTTGCCTTTTAGAACCTTTGTTGGTGTTCTATTTATCAAATGAACAGCTGTGATGATGGCATTGCTCAAGAAATGCTTAGGAACATTATGGTAGAACATCATTGATCTTCCAACTTCCAAGATATGTCTATTCTTCCTCTCTGCCACTCCATTTTGTTCTGGAGTGTATGGGCATGTAGTTTGATGTACAATCCCTTCACTTACCAAGTATTCCTTAAAGGAATTATTGACATATTCTCCACCATTATCAGTTCTAATCATTTTAATTTTTCTGCCAAATTGGTTAGTGACAAAAAGCATAAAGCGTTTAAAGCATGGTAATGTGTCCAACTTGCATTTTAAAAGGTATATCCACGTATATCTAGATTTGTGATCAATAAATGTAACGAAGTATCTATAGTTATCATGAGATGTCACAGGAGCAGTCCATAAATCAGAATGAATTAAATCAAAAACATTATCACATTCATGTTCTGATAGTACAAAAGCAGGTCTAGTTTGTTTTCCTAAATACATGCTTCACACTTAGAAATGTAACAATCTTTTAAATCAGGAACTAGACTATTCAAAATGTGATTAGAAGGATGTCCCAGCCGTGCATGCCATAGCTCATGTGAATTAATTTGTTTAGTGACCCTAAAAGCTTGTTTTGCGTCATTTAGCATGTAGAGGCCATTTTCAGCGAAACCTTCACCAATCTTCTTCCCGGTTATAATATCCTGAAAAATCACTTTATTAGGACTAAATATAGCAATACAATTTAAGTCTTTAGTGAGTTTACTAACTGATAATAGATTAGAATCAAAATTAGGAATATAGAACCCTTTAGTATGTTTTGACAATAAATCTAAATCCGCTGAATACTTAATGGGAACATGCTTTCCATTAGCAACTTTGACACTTTGTATTCTCCTTAAAGGATATAGTCTAGATGCTTTATTTATGTTTCTAAACATATGATCACTAGCACCTGAGTCTATAATCCATGGTTCATGATCATTGCGATAGTAAAAGTGAGAGTTAAGAAGAGTACCGTCCTCCCATTTGCCTTTATGAGCATGGTGTTAGGTTCCAAGTGCTTCCATATTGATTTGGAGTTGGTTCCGTATCACCTTGGCAATATCATCGAGGCTAAAGGAGTGAACACTTGAAGTCTCGGTGATAGGAGCTGAATGGGCACTTGGAACACCGTGGATACTTTGATTTGAGACTTTACCCTTCTTGAACCGTGAAGGCATGAGTTCTGGGTGAAGATACCAGCATCGATCTTTAGAGTGACCATTCTTGTGACAATGGTCACACTTAGCTCGATTTAGGTTGTTGCTGTTTCCCTTTGACTTGGTCACTAAGGCTTCAGTTTTAAGCTTCTCTTGAGCCGAAAAAAGCATTTGTCTCCACCTTGTGGTCATGGCCATTTACGTCCAGGACACGATGGGTTGTTTCTTCCTTGTTGATCATGTAACAAACCTCTTCAAAGGGAGGGCATTTCATTGCTTCTCAGTATTTGATTCCGAATGTCATTAAACTTGGAGTTTAAGCTAGCAAGATAAGTAAATACCTTATCCTCATTAGCACGTGCAAGAATAATGGCAATGTCGTTAGTTTCTGGCCTATAGGAGTGAAGCTCATCCCATGCCTCTACAAATTTTCCCAAGGTGTTCAACTGAGCTCATCTCACCTTGATTAAGCTTATTCAAGAAAGATTTAAGCTCATACACTCTCATGAGATTCTTTTGTTGACCATAGATTCTCTTGATAGAATCCCACAACTCTTTCGAAGTCTCGGCATTGGAGAAGATACCAATCAAGCTTGGTTCTATTGAGTTAAGGATCCAAGTTAGAACCATTTTGTCTACTTGGAACCATTCTTCAAATCCATCATCATCCAAAGGTCTCTTAACCCTTCCTGTGACAAACCCGTATCTACCTTTACCACACAAAGCATTTGTTGCAGCCTTGACCCATATGGGGTAGTTGTGGTTGTTTAGTAGAATTGTGGTGAGTTTAAGGGAGGTGTTAGCATCTACTTCCATTATCATGGAATTGGTTCTAGTAGAGGTGTTGATGGTGGTTTGAGAAGGTGCTTCACTGGATTTGTTGGTGCCTAAAGAGGGTCCTCTCATTTGCCATTTAGATTTGGGCAAAGAATGAGGGATATTTTTTTTTCTTTGAAGCACCAATGTAAAAGAATAAAGAACAAGAAGAATGATAGGAGCTTACTGCTCTGATACCATGTTGAGTTTGATGAGAGAATGAGAGAACTTTCACCAAAGAGAGAAAGATGAAGAAGATGAGTGAATTGTTTTCTACTTCTTATTCAAAATTGTCTAAACATTTACACATCTTGTGTTTATATACACACTATCCTAACGGCTAGGTACAAACTCACTTTACTTTTCTAACAGCTAGGTACAACATACAAAAGCACATCTTTTAACTTTAAAAAACTAGCCGTTATTTTATCCTTTAGTGGTTTAGTATGACATGGGCTTTGGGCTTGATGTGGGTACTCATAGATTAGCCAAAGAGTTATTTGGGCTTTTCATCTTCACCCTCAATCTTTTCATCTCCAATGCAACATATCACGATGCTGGTATGAATCTGGAGATTGATCAATCGGCTCACTCGACTTTATTTCAACAGTTTGGAGGTTAATGGTAGTCTTAGGTGATAAGCTACTACTCCAATATGCTCAACTATTTCATATAGTCCAAAATATTTTTCTAGCCAACTTTGCTGTAGTTGGCTTTCCAGCCTTTATTTTCCTCCTAGGATGGATTTTAAGATAGACATAGTCACCTACCTTAAATTCCACTTCCTTCTTCCTTTGTCCGCTTGTCTCTTCATTCGGTCCCTTGCTTGCTCAAGCTCATGCTTGAGTTTCTTCAAGACCTCATCTCTTGACTGAAGTGCAATATCCCACTTCATGTATGCTGCTATTCCCCATGGTATAACTTGACATTCTCGAGGGTAACCTTCCATATACGGCTTGGTATGGTGTCATCTTGATTGCCGCATGATAGGTAGTATTATACCACAGTTCTGCCCATGGTATGTACTCCTCCCAATCGTTTTGATGATCATGGCAAAAACACCTTAAGTACTGCTCTAGGGTTTGATTGGTTACCTCACTTTGGCCATCTGTTTGTGGATGAAAGGCGGATGAGGTGACCAAGTTGCTGCCAAGCTGTGTGAAAAGCTCCTTCCAGAACTTGCTCATGAAAATAGTATCTCTATCGGACAGCATTGTCCGTGGTATGCCATGAAGTCTTACCACATTTTTTATGAACTCTTGGGCTACTTCTCTTGCTGTGTATGGTTGCTTGAGTGGCACAAAGTGTGCACTCTTGCTGAGTCTGTCTACTATAGTTAATATCACCATGTAACCCTTGCTATTGGGCATTCCTGTGATGAAGTCCATTGTTAAATCTTCCCAGACCTGTCCTAGTACTGGCAAAGGCTGTAACAACCCCTTGGTCTTGCCACCTTCTAGTTTGGTGTGCTGACAAACATCACATTCTCAGACTAGCTTTTTGATCTTAGCCTTAAGTCCTTCCCACCAAAAGAATAACTTGATCCACATGTAAGTACAGAACCATCCTGAATGTCCTCCTTCCCGTGAGTTGTGGAAGTGATTCAAGATCTTCCCTCTTAATCCCGTATGTTTGGTACATACACCTGCTGGTTGTGCCAAATATATCCCATTCTTAATGGGTGAATTTACTAACCTTAGGGTCAAAATTCTTGATCTTCTCATGAGCTCTTGGCTTTGGGGATCAATCTCTATTGCTTCTTGATTTCTGTCCATACATTCCACTCCGCTCCGCTAATGGCAGTGAGGCATGCATCATTAGGCTCACATGCTGTCCACAATGCTTGACCTCCATTGCTTCTGGACAATGCATCTGCCACCTTGTTTTCCTTGCCTGGTTTGTAGATTATTTCATACTCATATCCCAGCAACTTGACAAGGAACTTTTTGCTGCTCCGGTGTGGTAATTTTCTGCTCCATGAGGCTTCTCAAGGGTTGTTTGATCTGTAATGATCAGGAATTTCCTCCCAAGAAGGTAAGGTCACCATACCTTGACTGCATGGATGATGGCCAACATCTCCTTGGCGTATACTGACCATTCCTTCTTCATGGGCCCTAAGACTCTGCTCATGTATGCAATAGGTCTTCCAGCTTGACTCAGGACAGCACCTATTCCATCTTGACATGCATTGGTGTGAAGCTTGAAGGTTTGGTTGAAGTTGGGCAGTGCTAACACCAGGGTCTCACACATGCTTGCTTTCAACAACTTGAATGCGTCTTCACTCTTCTCTATCCATAGGAATCCATCCTTCTTCAGCAAATCCGTCAATGGTTTTGCTATGGCGCCGTATTTGCGAACAAATCGGTAGTAGCCTGTCAAGCCTAGAAATCCTCTAAGTTCTGTGACATTCTTAGGAGTTGGCCATGTTTGCATGGCTCCTATTTTCCATTGGTCTACCTTCACTCCATCTTCAGATATGATGTGACCAAGGTATTCAAGCTCCTCTTGCATGAATGTGCACTTGGATGGCTTGATAATGAAGTGATTTCTTCTTAACACCTCTAGCACTTTTGCTAAGTGTTCTATGTGATCATCATGGTTCCTAGAATAGACCAAAATGTCATCAAAGAAAACTAATACAAACCTACACAAATAGGGTTTGAAGATGTCATTCATGGCTGCTTGAAAGGTGGAGGGTGCGTTGCATAGTCCGAAAGGGCATGACTAGGTACTTGTAGTGTCCACTATGAGTCGAAATGTTGTCTTCTACACATCCTCTTCTTTCATGCGTATTTGATGATATCCAGCCTTGAGATCCAGCTTGGTAAACAACTTTGCTCCATGTAACTCGTCCAGCATATCATCGATTGTTGGGATCGAAAAATGATCCTTGACAGTCGCTTGGTTGAGTGCCGGTAATCGTGCAAAACCTCCAAGTTTCATCTTTCTTTCTAACAAGTAGAACGGGAGAAGAAAAAGGGAGGTGCTAGGTTGGATAATACCTTGCTGTAGCATCTCTTTCCACTTGTCTTTCGATCTCGTTCTTTTGGAAGTGTGCATACCAGTAAGGTGCTACATTAATCGCCTTGGTCTCGTCGATTAATGGGATGGCATGGTCGTAATGTCTTGAGGGTGGTAGCCCTTGTGGCTCTCCTAAGACATCTCTGAACTGCTCCAGTAGGTTCCTTACTGCCAATGGTATGTCTTCATGCTTGTTCTGCCCTTCATGATGTTCGGCTGTGTTTTCCTCCTTTGTGGCCAAGAGAATCGCAAAACATTGTGCCCTTTTTCTGTATAGTCATTCAAGGGTACTTACCTCACAATGATGCGCTGCATTGGTGGTGGATGCTTCCCATGTGCAGTCCCTTCCCTTCCATTGGAAGTGCATGGCCATGGATTCATAGTCGAAACATTATCTTGCCTATGGTTTTAAGCCAAGCATTGCCTAAAACCACATCAAGGCCTGCCAAGGCTAACACATGCAGTTCTGCCTCTATCTTGACTCCTTGAATCTGCATTGCTACTACCTGGATAACTTGTGCAGCACTTAAGCTTTCTGTCCGCTTGCCACTCTTACCTCAAAGGGTGCAATCCTTTTCGGACATAGCTGAAGTGTTTTGACCAGTTTTGTGTTGATGAAGTTATGGGTAGCTCCACTATCTATCAACACCAAAACATTCTTCCATGTTAATGGTTGTGAACAACCTCATGGCAGTAGGCTTGTGGTTGCCCCTACTGCATGCAAGTTGATTTTGCCTTCTTCTGCATGATCAGGGAGTGTTCTGCTCTGCTTCCTCCTTTGCTGTCCATGCAGCTTTCTTGATCTTCCTCACTGCTTTCCTCATGTTCTTCATCACTTACCACTTCAATGATGTTGAACAGCCCTTTCTTGCACTTGTGGCCAACTTGCCACTTATCATTGCACCTAAAACATAGGCCTCTTTCAATTCTCCTATTGATCTCTTTGGTTGATAGTTTGAGAGGGTCTTTTGCTTTTGAGGGTGCTGTCTTACTTGATGAGGATGCCTTACCTAGTTTGTCCAAGGGTTTGATGACCTTGGTTGTGCTGCGGGTGATGCTTCTCCCATCGTTGATGAGTCTTGCCAACGAATGCACTGAGTGAGAGAGTTTGGATCCCTCATCTTCACTTCTTGGCTTAGCCAAGGTACAAGGCCGTCTAGAAAAGTGCCAATTAGTGCACTATCTGGCCAATGTCCTACCAATTCAGCCAACCTCTCAAATTCTTCAAGGTAACTTTCTAGAGATCCCTCTTGCCTAATCTTGGCAAGCTGTCCCTCGTAATTGTCATGCTAGATGGGCCAAATCTGTTCACTAACTCTTGCGTGAACCTTGTCCAGCCTATCCTTCTACCTTCTTGCCATAGGTGGCCTTAAGCCAATGCCACCATTGTTGGCTCTCCCACATAGGTGATAGGATGCAAAATCAACCCTTTCACCTCTCTCAACACCTTGTTTCTCAAAATAAAATTCAGCCTTGGAGATCCATTCAGTTGGATCTCCCTTCTCAAAGGTAGGGAACTCAATTTTTACCTTTAGCCATGTATAATGGCTTGGGCTGTCGTAGTGCCAATCCTCCCTCCTTGTGGTGCGCCATGGTTCTGCCTCAGGGTGATTTTGCACTTTTCCTGGTTGCCATGATCAGCACTTCCTCATCGTCGCTATGATCATTGTACCGATCATAGGGCAGGTGTTCGTTTGGTGAAGTCTCCTTCCTCCTTCCCAAACTCATGCGCCTTTTCCCCTCTTTCTTGAGAGGCAAGATGCTCCTAGTCAAATTCGACCTCATGCACTTGGTGCCGTTTGATTTTTGATTGAAGCCTCCAAGACGTTTGTGGTAGGTGGCTGTTTCTACCCTGCTCAGTTTAGACTTGTTTACCAGCCACTCGAGGTGTTTCTCTTTTTAATTGTTCAAGAGAATAAATGATAAATGATAACTGGTGTTTGATATCACCAACTTAGTCAGTGATCGCATGCTGGTTCCTTTCTAAGGCAAGGATTCTTCCATGGTTGGTGACTAAGAGGTCTTCTTTGGTCTGTTCTTGTGGTACGGGTGAATGCTGCCTAGATGCCATGGTAACTATGATGCCTTTCAATTGAATGGTGTCTGTACTGATCTCTCAATGTGAGCAACAATTTCTTGGAGTGATCGTGTGACTTCTTAACGAGAGCACCAATTTGTTGGGGTTCTGATTTCTTGTCATAACGTTTCTACACCTTAGGGGTTAGCATGACTTCTAAAACATCCCCTAACTTGCTGTCCCATTTGATCCTTGAGTTCTTTTCTTTGATTTTTTTCCCTTAAGTTGTCCTTCGAGATAGATTAATGATAAAAGGATATGTTGGATAGGCAAAAGAACTCTTAAACCTAGCACAACTTGCGTTGGTTGAAGAAGACAACTCTTGACTTCAACCTAACCTCTTAAGCAAGGAAGACAACTCTTCACTTTGTCTTAAGCCCAAGTTATCTCAAGACAACTCTTAAAAGGATAACTGAAATATAAAGAAGAACAGAAGCAAGAATGCTAACCTTGATTATTGATTAATGAATGAAAATATACAAATTCGGAGCATCTCCTTGCTTACAAATAATAGGTTGTATTTATAGTATTAGATAGCCTTATCCTAATTCAACTAGTACTTAGTTCCTTATCCACTTAGAATATGTTTTCCTAAGTCAACAAGGTTTTATAAGACAACTAAAAATTTTATCAAAATAGACCGCGGGGATGTTCTGGTTGCTCCCTTTGCATCTTAAGGTTGTCAACACGAACACACCCGATGCCTCTGCCAAGCCCGCGGGGATGTTCTGGTTGCTCCTGGTAGTTTGGCTGTGCACTATCCAATGCTCCCAAAGCTTCTGCCACACCAGTGGCCATGTTTTGGTCTCTCTAGGAAGTTCGTCCCACACATTGCCAATACACCCAATGCCGTTGCCATGCCCATGGGGATGTTCATGTCGCTCCTGCAAGTTCGTCACAAGCAATGATGAATGCATCCCACACCTATGCTGCACCCACTGGGATGATCTTGTTACTCCTGGAAGTTTGTGCTGCGCACTGTCCAATGTGCCCGAAGCCTCTGCCGCGAGGCTTCGGGTTGCTCTAACCATAGAATGTGTCCGATGCCATTGCTCTACCGGTGAGGTTGTTCGGGTTGCTCTAGGAAGTTCATCCCGCACACTGCCCAACACACCCAAAGCCTCTTCCATGCCCACAGGGATGTTCTGGTCGCTCCCAAAAGTATGTCCCGAGCACTGCCAAAAGCGTCCGATGCCTATGCCTAGCGTACGGGGATTTTTCGATCACTTTTAGAAGTTCGTCTCATGCACTACCAAAAGCACCTGATGCCTCCGCCTCGCCCATAGGGATGTTTCGGTAACACTCAGAAGTTGATCCTGCACGTTGCCCTACCCACCCCAAGCCTCATCCACACCCGCAGGAATGTTTTGATTGCTCCCAGAAGTTCATCATGCACACTGCTGAACACACCCGGTGCCTCTACTGTGCCCATAGGAATGTTCCAGTCGCTTCCAGAAGTTTGTCCCCACATTGCCGAACGTGCCCAACGCCTCTGCTGCGCCTTTAGGGATGTATCAATCACTCCTGGAAGTTTGTCCCAAGCACTGCTGAACATGTTAGATGCCTCTGCCGAGCCCACAGGGATTTTCTGGTTGCTCCCAAAAGTTCGTCCTGCACACTGCCAAATATGTCTCACACCACTGCCATGCCTGCGAAGATGTTCTGGTTGCTCCCGGAAGTTCATCCCGTGCACTGCCGAACGCATTTTGGTTGCTGCCACATACGTAGGGATATTTTGGTTGCTCCTAGAAGTTCACCCTTGGGGAGGCTTCGGGCGCGTTGTGCAGTGCATAGGATGAATTTTGGGGAGCGACCAAAACATTCTCGCAAGCATGGCAGAGGTGTCAGCCATGTTCTGCAGTGCAGGGATGATCTTCAAGGAGTGATGAAACAACACTATAGGCATAAGAGTGGTGTTGGGCGCATTTGGCAGTGCTTGGGATGAACTTCCGAGAGCGAGTGAAAAATCCCTTCAGGTGTGGCAACAGTGTTAGGTACATTAGGCAGTGCATGAGATGAGCTTCCGAGAGTGACTATAACATGCCCACGGGTATGGTAGAGGTGTCGGTGCGTTTGGCAGTGAGCGGGATGAACTTCCGGGAGTGACCAGAACATCCCGCAGGCACACAGAGGTGGCAGGCACGTTCAGTAGTGCACAGCACGAATGTCTAGTAGCGATTGGAACATCCCCACGTGCGCAGCAGAGGCTTCAGGTGTGTTCGGCAGTGCAAAGGATGAACATCCACGAGCAATCACAACTTCCCCATGGGCGAGGCAGAAGCATTGGGTATGTACAGGACAAACTTCTGGAAATGATCAGCACATCCCTACAGGTGCAGTAGAGGTGTTGGATGCATTCGGCAGTGTGCGGGATGAACTTTTGGGAATGACCAGAACATCCCTACAGGCGTGGCAGAGGTGTTGGTAGCATTTGGCAGTGCACAGAACGAACTTCCGGGAGTGACCAGAACATCCCCACGGGCATGGCATAGGCTTCGGGCATGTTGGGCAGTGTTCGGGACGAACTTCCGGGAGCAACTGGAGCATCCCCGCAAACATGGCAAAGGCATCGGGCTATTTGGCAGTGTGCAGGATGAACTTATGGTTTTGATCGGTACATACCCGTAGGTGCGGCAGAAGTTTCAGGTGCATTGGGCAGTGTGCAGGACGAACTTCCGCAAGCAATTGCAAAAGCCCTGTGGGCTTGGCAGCTGTGTCAGATGCATTCGGCAGTGCTTGGGATGAACTTCTGGGAGTGACTAGAACATCCTAGCGGGCACAGCAGAGGCTTCGGGCACATTGGGCAATGTACAGGACAAACTTTCACAAGAGACCAGAACATCCCTGTGGGTGCAGCAGCAGCGTCAGACATGTTCGATAGGGCAGGGGATGAACTTTTGGGAGCGACCGGAACATCCTCGCGGGCGTGGCAAGGCATCAGGTGCATTCAGCCATGCGCAAGACGAACTTCCAGGAGCGGCTTGAACATCCCCGCAGGTGCAGCTGCGACATCAAAAGGGACAAAGTTCTGGGAGCGACCAGAACATCCCGCGGGCATGGCAGAGCATTCGAGCATATTGAGCAGTGCACAGGATGAACTTGTGGGAGTGACCAGAACATCCTTAGGGCGCAGCATAGGCATCAGGCACATTTGGCACTGTGCAATTCGAACTTTCGGGAGCAGCCAAAACATCTCCACAAGCGCGCAAAGGCACTGGGCCCATTCAGCAGCGCACAGGACAAACTTTTGGGAGGGATTGGAACTCCCTGCAGACACAACAGCAGCATGGTTCACATTCTACAGTGTGCAGAACAAATTTCTTGGAGAGACCGCAAAATCCCCGTGGGCTCGGCAAAGGCATCTGACGCATTTGGTATAATACTACCTATCATGCGCAATCAAGATGACACCATACCAAGCCGTATATGGAAGAATACCCCTGGGAATGTCAAGTTATACCATGGGGAACAGCAGCATACATGAAGTGGATGTCACACTTCAGTCAAGAGATGAGGTCTTGAAGAAACTCAAGCATGAGCTTGAGAAAAGCAAGGGACCGAATGAAGAGACAAGCTGATAAAGGGAGAAAGGAAGTGGAATTTGAGGTAGGTGACTATGTCTATCTTAAGATCCACCCTAGGAGGAAAATAAAGGCTGGAAAGCCAACTACAGCAAAGCTGGCTAGGAAGTATTTTGGACCATATGAGGTAGTTGAGCGAATTGGAGCAGTAGCTTATCAGCCTAAGACTACCATTAAACTCCAAACTACATCCAGTGTTTCACATTTCATTATTGAGAAAAAAGATAGGAGATGTGAGACAAGTGAATGAGGGACTGCCCGACATTTTTAGGGAAGATCACCTGGGGCAGCACCCAAAGGAAGCATTAGGATTTCGCATAGTAAGCTATGGGCGCAATAGAAGGCCAGTATGGAGAGTACTCATATGGTGGAGTCATTCGCCCAAGGATGAAGCAACATGGGAAGACTATGACGATATCCAGCAACGTTTCCCTAATTTCCACCTTGAGGACAAGGTGAGTCTCCAAGAAAGAGGGATTGTTGAGGACCTTAGGAGGCAAAGGGAGCATGAGCGAATGCGCGCAAGGCGCCAAGCAGCAAGAGAGGCAGCAACAGGCCAGAATGTGTGCGCAACAAGCCCTGCCACAGCCAGCAGTGAAGCACGGCCAGGTTCTGACTCAGTCCTAATCAATTGCAAAAAATCAAAGCCAAGAAGAAAGACCAGCATTGGCAGGACACGCATGAAGCAATCCGAGCAGGAGAAGGAGAGTGACAGCGTGAAGAACTCTAGCAGCAGCAGGACGTCATGAAGGTTTGACTTCAGCAAGATGATCACGTCAAAGAGAAGTCTTGGAATGGAAGGACACCACAGTAGAAGTCTAATCCAGAAGGAAATGGCAAAGAAGAAGTCAGCAGCTGTAGGAAAGAAGATAAGATAAGGATAGAAGGACTTAGTCAAAGTAGGAATTCAAGAAAAGACCAAGAATCCTAGTAGGATTAGGAAACAATAGGATAAGGTCTATCTTGATAATGTTTTAGTTGACTTAGGAAAACATATCCTAAGTGGATAAGGAACCTAAGTACTAGTTGAATTAGGATAAGTGTGTCTAGGACTATAAATACAGCCCATTATTTGTGAGGAGGACATATGCTCGAATTTTGTATATTTCTCATTCATTAATCAAGAATCAAGGTTAGCATTCTTGCTTACTTTCTTGTTTATATTTTGTTATCTTTTAAGAGTTATCTTGAGATAACTTGGGCTTAAGACAAGGTTAAGAGTTGTCTTCTTCAACTAAGGCAAGTTGTGATAGGTTTAAGAGTTGTCTTGCCTATCCAACATATCCTTATATATATTAGTTAATCCCTGAAGGACAGCTTAGGGGACGTAAATATAAGAAAAGAACTCAAGAATCAAACGGGACAGCAAGTTAGGAAGGATTCCAGTAGGCTTGCTGACCCCTAAGGTGTAAAAAATTGGGGAAAAAAATCAGGACCCTAACAGTTCGGCAGTGCGTGGGACAAAAATCAAGGATTGACTGGAACATACCCATAAGCAAGCAAAGGCATTGGCCATGTTTGGCATGTGCACTGATGAACTTCTGTGACTGACCGGAACAGTCCCGAATGGTGCAGGCAGTAGCGCCAGACGCACTCGGCAGTGTGCGGGATGAACTTCCGAGAGTGACCAGATCATTCCCACGGGCACGGCAGAGGCATGGGGCACGTATGGCCATGTGTGGGATGAACATCCTAGAGTGACTGGAACATCTTCGCGGGCATGGTAGAGGCCTCGTTCATGCTGGGCAGTGCACGGGAAAGTCTGGGAATGTCCAGAACACCCCTGTGGGCACAGCAGAGTTGCCGGGCATGTTCAGCAGGGCGTGGGACAAACTTTGGGCAGTGACCGAAACATCACAGCGGGTGTGGCAACAGCGTCGGGCGCATTTGGCAGTGTACAGGACAAATTTCCAGGAGCATCAGGTACATCCTTACGGGTGTGGCAGGGGCATTGTGTACGGCAGGGGTGTTGGGCACATTTGGCACTCCGCAGGTTGAACTTACGGGAGTGACCCGAACATTCCCACGGGTGAGATAGAGGCATCAGACGAGTTCCACGGTGCTCATGACGAACTTCCAGGAGCGACTGGAACATCCCTACCAGCGCAGCAGCGGCGTCGGATGCGTTTGGTAGCGCATGGGACAAACTTTCGGGAACGACCAGAGCATCCCCATGGGTGTGGGTAGAGGCATTGGGCGTGTTCTGTAGTGCGTGGGAAAAACTTCCGGGAGGGACTGGAATATCCCCACGGGTGCGACAGCGGCATCAGGGTCCATTCGGCAGTGCACGAGATGAACTTCAGGTATGACCATAACATTCCCGCAGGCATGGCAGAGGAGTCGGGTGGGTTCTGCCATGCATAGGACGAACTTTTGAGAGCGACTGAAACATCCCCGCAGGCGCTGCGACGGCCTATGGCGCATTCGACAGTGCACAAAACAAACTTCCTGGAGTGACCGAAACATCCCTGTGGGCTTGGCAGAGGCGTCGGACACGTTCGTGTTGAGGACCTTAGGAGGCAAAGGGAGTGTGATCGAATGCGTGTGAGGCGCCAAGCCGTAAGAGAGGCAGCAACAGGCCAGAATGTGCGCGCAAGAAGCATGTACGCAGCATGCAGTGAAGCATGGTCAAGTTCTGACTCTATCCTAACTGACTGCAGAAATCTATGCCATGAAGAGTTCTATCAGCAGCAGGACACGCATGATGAATTCCAGTAGCAATAGGATAATTGCGAAAAGAAGAATTCCAGGGCAGAAAGATATGTATTGAGAGTCCTAATCCTAGAAGAATAAGCTAAGAGGAAGTCCAGCCGCTGTAGAATACAAGATAAGGTAGGAATTCTAGTCTAGTCTAGTAGAATTAGGAAACATTTGGATAAGGAGTATCTTGATAAAGTTTTAGTTGTCTTAGAAAACCTTGTTGACTTAGGAAAACATATCCTAAGTGGATAAGGAACTTAAGTACTAGTTGAAATAAGATAAGGCTATCTAATACTATAAATACAACCCATTATTTGTTGTTAAAGATGAAGAGATTGAGGGTGAAGATGAAAAGCACAAATAACTCTTGGATTGATCTATGGATTCCCATATCAAGCCCAAAGCCCAATTCAAGCTAACTACTAAAGGACGAAATAACGGCTAGTTTTTTAAATTGAAAGATATGCTGTTATGTGTTGTACCTAGCTGTTAGAAAAGTAAAGTAAGCTTGTACCTAGCCGTTAGGATGTTGTATATAAAAACCCAAGCTGTGTAAATATTTGAAGATAGAATACAAAAGCTCTTCAATTTTCTCTCTTGATCTAGTTTCTCTCTACTTGCATTTTTTTATTTGTTTATGTTGAATCTTTGAAATTGTGAGCTAAACACATTCAAATTCTATTTATCAACATTTGTGAGCAGGGATATGCTCCGAATTTTGTATATTTTGCATTCATTAATCAAGAATCAAGGTTAGCATTCTTGCTTCTATTCTTCTTTATATTTCAGTTATCTTTTAAGAGTTGTCTTGAGATAACTTGCACTTAAGTCAAGGTGAAGAGTTATCTTCCTTGCTTAGAGCTTAGGTTGAAGTCAACAGTTGTCTTCTTTAACCAAGGCAAGTTGAGATAGGTTTAAAAGTTGTCTTGCTTATCCAACATATCTTTTATTCATTAGTTAATCTCGAAGTATGGCATAGGGGATGAGAATCAAAGAAAATAACTCAAGATCATATAGGATAGCAAGTTAGGAGAGGTTTTAAAGGTCATGTAACCCCTAAGGTGTAAAAAAGTTAGGATAAGAAATCAAGACCCCAATAGCTCAACAGTGTGCAGGACAAACTTCAACTGAAAAATCCCAGCGGCTCAGCAGAGGTGTCAAACACTTTCGGCAGTGTTTGAGATGAACTTCTGGGAGCAACCAGAACATCCCGGCGGCACAGCAGCAGCATCATTTGCATTCAGCAGCGCACTGGTGAAAGCACCTAACGCGTCTGTTGTGACTGCATGGATGTTCTGGTCACTCTTGGAAGTTTTCCTAAGCATTGCCAAACGTGTCCAATGCCTCTGTTGAGCTTGCTAGGATTTTCCAGTCTCTCTCGGAAGTTTGCCCCACGCACTGCACAATGTGCCTCAAACCTCTGCTGCATCTGCAGGTATGTTTCGGCCGCTCCTATAAGTTCATCCCGACCACTGCCGAACGTGTCCAATGCCTCTGCCAAGCCCGGTTGGATTTTTTGGTCGCTCCCGAAGTTTGTCCCATGCACTGGCCAATGCACCCAAAGCCACTACCCCACCTGCCGAGATGTTTTGGTCTCTCCCAGAAATTTGTCTCGTGCACTGCCAAATGTGCCCGATGCCTCTGTTGCAGCCGTAGGGATGTTCTGGTTGCTCTCAGAAGTTCTTCTTGTGCACTGCTAAATGTACCCCATGCTGCTGCCATGCCTGCAGGGATGTTTCGGTTGCCCCCGGATGTTCATCTCGCATACTGCTGAAAGAGCCTGACTCATCTGTCTCAACTGCATGGATGTTCCGGTCAATCTTGGAAGTTCGTCCTGACCACTGACGAATGTGTTTGATGCTTCTGTTGAGCTGGGATTTTCCGGTCTCTCCTGAAAGTTTGCCCTGCGCACTGCTTAACGTGCCCTGAGCTTCTGCCGCGTTCGCAGACATGTTCTAGCCACACCCAGAAGTTCATCCTGAGCACTATCGAACGTGTCCAATGCATCTGCCAAGCCTGGTTGGATTTTTTGGTTGCTCCCAAAGTTCGCCGCATGCATTGCCCAATGCGCCTGAAGCCATTGCCGTGCCCACAGTGATCTTTCAGTCACTCCTGGAAATTCATCCCGTGCACTGGCGAATGCGCCTGACGCCCCTGTTGTGTCTATAGGGATGTTCCGGTAGCTCTCGGAAGATCATCCCGTGCACTGCTGAACTTGCCCCACGCTGTGCCACGCTCGTAGGGATGTTTTGGTTGCTCCTGAAAGTTCATCTTGTGCACTGCCGAATGCACTCAACAGCTTTGTTGCACGCGCGGGGATGTTTTGGTTGCTTCCGGAGCACTACCAATGCGTTTGCCACCTCTGCTAAGCCTGCGGGGATGTTCTGGTTGCTTCCAGAATTTATCCCGTGAACTTCCGAATGCGCCCAACACCTTTGCAGCACCCTCAGGGATGTTCTGGTCACTCTCAGAAGTTCGTCCCGTGCACTGCCCAATGTGCCCGTGGACTCTGCCGCGCCGCCCATGGGGATGTTCCAGTCGCTCCTGAAAGCTCATCCCGTGAACTGCCAAATGCGGCCGACGACTCTGCTGCACCTAGGGGATGTTCCAATCGCTCTCGGAAGTTTGTCCCGCGCACTGCTAAATGCACCTAATGTTGAAAATGAAGGGATTGAGGGTGAAGATAAAAGGCCCAAATAACTCTTTGATTGGCCTATGTACACCCATATCAAGCTCAAGCTACACTAAAGGACGAAATAACGGCTAGTAAGCTAATCACTAATGGACGAAATAACGGCTAGTTCTTGAAATTGAAAGCTATGCTGTTATGTGTTGTACCTAGCTGTTAGAAAAGTAAAATCAACTTGTACCTAGCTGTTAGGATGTTGTATATATATACCCAAGATGTGTAAAGTGAAAAACAAGCTTCTTTATTCTTTCATCAATACTTTCTTTCACACTTCTTTGTTTCTTCAATATTTTTCACATGGTATCAGAGCAGGTTTCATCTCTAATCTAGCTTTTTACCTTTTGTTGCTTTGTTGGTTCTTGGTGTATCAAGACATTCCCCTTCATAGCCAAATTAAAGAATGGAAAGGGAGGGCTCGTCATACAACACCAAGAGCAGAAGTTCCTTCAAGGGAGTTGATAATGATGGTAACACCACCTTGAAACTTACCACATTTCCCTTGAATGGAAAAAATTACTCAATTTGGATCAATCCCGCTGAAAGAGCTTATGTGGAAAACGAGTTGGGTTTCGTGAATGGAAGAATCACAAAGCCCACAGACACATCAAGTGAAGAATATGAAGATTGGTGTTATAATGACAACTTGGTGTACACATGGATTTTAAATTCCATGGAACCATCCTTGGTAGGTGCATTCTCAAAGGCTGAAACTTCTAAAGCACTTTGGGAGTCTATCAAGAGACAATTTGGTCATCAAGGAAACTTGATGAGAATATACGAGTTGAAGCAGTTCATCAACAATATCAGCCTTAGTGGAGGTGATCCGATAGAATATAACACCAAAATTAAGGAGGCATGGGATGAACTTCAATCATTAAGGCCGAATACTACCAACATTGAAGAGGTGGAAAAAAGGGCCAATGAAGATCTTGTGATTTCGTATTTGATGGGTTTGGGTTCGGACTACGAAGATCTTCGGAATCACATTCTTAGAATTGAACCTTTGCCTTATTATGACGATGTTGCAAACAAGGTTAATAAAGAGTACTTGCAAAGAAAGATTTTGAGTGGGAATTCAAGCAAGGCTGAGAGAGGTAGTTTGGTGGACAGCAAGGAAGAAGGCAGGATGGTCCAAGGAGCAAAAGTTAAGGCTAAGTGTGATAAATGTGGACGGATGCACAACCTTAAAGACAAATGCTGGAAGTGTGGGCACTGCAAGATGCTTGGTCATACTAAAGAAAAATGTTGGGTTCTTAATCCACATTTGAGGCCAGTTAACTTCAAGGAAAAGGCGCCACCACAAGGTGCTCAAAATGCAATCGAAAAAGGGAACTCAAAACTCCTTGAGGATTTGGCCAAACTACTTCAGAACCATCTTCCAAGCTCCTCTCAAGGTATGATTTCCAACTCACATTTTAAGTTTGACCCTTGGGTTATTGATTCAGGTGCTACTAATCATATGTTTAGAAATAAAAACATGGCATCTAGAATAGAAACCCTAGGAAACATTAGAAATGTGACAATAGCCAATGGTAGTGAAATACCCATTAAGGGATTAGGAGATATTAAAGTTTTATCCAAGAGAACAAGTGGCCTTTATATGCCAAATTTTTCATCAAATTTGCTGTCCGTTAGTAGAATAACAAAAGACTTAAATTGTCGTGTTACCTTTGAACCCAATAAGGTGATATTTCAGGACATGTCAACCGGGAAGAAGATTGGTGAGGGAACCTTACATGACGGCCTATATTTTTTGGATAGTACCAATCAAGCCCTTAGAGTTGAGGAAGACAGTGGACTTCAGAAAACTTTGGCATGCAAGACTAGGCCATCCTCCTAGTAACATTCTGTGTAAAATGATTCCGAAAATGAAGTTTAGTGATTTTAAACAATGTAGGGCTTGTAATCTTGGAAAACAGACTAAACTTCCTTTTGTACATTCGGAAACTTGTTATAATGAAATATTTGATCTTGTTCACTCTGATCTATGGACTTCTCCTTTAGAATCTCACAATGGCTTTAGATATTTTGTCACATTCATTGATCACAAGTCGAGATACACTTGGATATACTTGATTAAAAACAAATCAGAGACCTTATCATGTTTTAAAGAGTATGTTTCCTTAATTGAAAATCAACTTGGTAAAAGGATTAAGATTCTTAGGAGCGACAATGGGGGAGAATATACTAGTCACGCCTTTGAGAATTACTTGAGCACTTTAGGGATAGTTCATCAAACGACTTGCCCCTACACACCTGAACAAAATGGTGTGGCCGAGCGGAAAAATCGGCACATTTTAGATGTAGGAAGGTCACTAATGTTTCATCACAATGTCCCTAAAAGATATTGGAATGAAGCCATTCTCACTGCCATACATTTGATAAATCGTATGCCTTCGAAGTTGTTGAATGGAAAATCTCCTTTTGAATTGTTGCATAATAGGCAACCAAACTTATCTTATCTAAAGGTATTTGGCTGTACTTGTTATGTTCACATCCCTAATCATGCTAGAGATAAATTGAGTCATAGGAGTGTAAAGTGCATATTTTTAGGGTATTGCATTGATAAAAAGGGTTATAAATGTTTAGATCCTTCTACGAATGAGAAATTCTTGTCAAGAAATGTTACTTTTCTGGAAAGTGATCCTTACTTTGATAAAGTGAGAAATGAAGGAGAAATGAAAGGGGATCCTCTTCCCCTATCTATTGTAGGTAATCGGTTGAGTTTGTTAAGGAATAATGATCAAATCAATAATGGAGTTAGTTTGAATGAAAGCGAAAAAGAGGATTTTATCTATGAAGATTCAACACAACAGAATGGTGATATTCATGAACCATTGGAATCAAATGAAGAACAAAACATAGTTAGCGAAAGTCAAAGTGAGGAAACACCTTGTGATGAGAACCCTAATGATCAATTAGTTTTAGAGCATGAAATCCCATTTAGTTCCTCACCGGTGGGTCAAAATGAGAGAGAGTCCGATTCTTCATCACATGATCAAAATTTTCCTCTTAGAAGATCTCAAAGAATTAGGAAGCCTCCATCCGAATGGCAGAAAAATAGGGTATTCTTTTATGGGAACAAAGTCACAGCACATCCTATACAAAATTATTATACCTTAGATAATGTTAAAGAGAGTTATAGAGTGTTTTTAAGCAAATTGGATAGTTTGAAAGAGCCATCTTGCTACAACGAGGCCAAGGACATTCCTATTTGGAGAAATGCCATGGATGAGGAGTTGGAAGCTTTAGTTAAGAATAAGACATGGGAAATTGTTACTCTTCCCCAAGGTAAGAAAACAGTTGGGTGTAAATGGGTGTACAAAACCAAGCTGAAGAGTGATGGTTCCATTGAGAAACATAAAGCTAGATTGGTTGCTAAAGGATTCACTCAAACCTATGGTTTAGATTACACGGAGACATTTGCCCCAGTAGCCAAAATGAACACCATTAGAGTTATTTTGTCCTTAGCCACTAATTATGAATGGGAAATGTATCAAATGGATGTTCGAAATGCTTTTCTCCAGGGGGAATTAGAAGAAGAGGTTTACATGGATATCCCACAAGGATACAACATTAAAGTACCAAAACCGCATGTATGTAAGCTTAGAAAAGCCATCTATGGCTTAAAACAATCTCCTAGGGCCTGGTACTCTAAGTTGTTAGGTGCTTTAACTTCTCAACACTTTAAGGTTAGTAGTGCTGATCACTCTTTATTCATAAAACACTCCAATAATGGTATTACTGTTGTGATAATATATGTGGACGATATCATTATAACAGGGAGTGATACTTTGGGAATAAACAGCACTAAAAGTTATTTAAAGTCTACTTTTGATATTAAAGACCTTGGACACTTACGGTATTTTCTAGGTATAGAGATAGCCCATTCTAATAAAGGGCTATTT
The DNA here is from genome assembly GCA_019650275.1 of Xylocarpus granatum. Classification (NCBI taxonomy): domain Eukaryota; kingdom Viridiplantae; phylum Streptophyta; class Magnoliopsida; order Sapindales; family Meliaceae; genus Xylocarpus; species Xylocarpus granatum. Next base: position 45,171 of record BNST01003034.1, read on the forward strand.
CTATCCCAAAGAAAATACACACTTGATCTTTTGAAAGAGACAGGTAAGCTTGGAGGGAAGATAGCATCAACTCCAATTGAAGTACAAGCCAAAAAGAAGGAGGGCAAACCAATTGAAGACATCAAGCAATATCAAAGAATTGTGGGTAAGTTAATCTACTTAACTATTACAAGACCTGACATTTCTTTTGCTGTGAATCAGGTAAGCCAATTCATGACTTGTCCAATGACCAATCACATGGAAATGGTGGACCGAATACTCAAATATCTCAAAGGAACTCTAGGACAAGGATTACTAATGAAGAAACATGGACATCACCAAATTTTTGCCTACACGGATGCTGATTGGGCAGGAAGCATTGAAGATCGCAAGTCTACAACTGGATATTGTACTTTTGTTGGTGGGAATTTAGTGACTTGGAAGAGTAAAAAGCAAACCGTGGTGGCCAAATCAAGTGCCGAAGCTGAATATAGAGCAATGGCTTCAACCACCAGTGAATTGATATGGTTGAAGGCATTGGTTGAAGATTTGGGTTTTAATGTCGAGGCACCTATGAAGCTACATTGTGATAACAAATCGGCGATACATATTGCAAACAATCCGGTGTTTCATGAGAGGACCAAGCATATAGAGGTAGATTGTCACTTTATAAGAGAAAAATATTTGAACAAGACAATCTCAATGCCTTATGTCAAGAGCGAAGATCAATTGGCGGACATATTCACCAAACCTCCGAGTATTCAACAACTTCAAAAGTTTGTATGCAAGTTGAACTTGATCAATTTGTTCAAGCCCAACTTGAGGGGGAGTGTTGAAAATGAAGGGATTGAGGGTGAAGATAAAAGGCCCAAATAACTCTTTGATTGGCCTATGTACACCCATATCAAGCCCAAAGCTCATATCAAGCTAACCACTAAAGGACGAAATAACGGCTAGTAAGCTAATCACTAATGGACGAAATAACGGCTAGTTCTTGAAATTGAAAGCTATGCTGTTATGTGTTGTACCTAGCTGTTAGAAAAGTAAAATCAACTTGTACCTAGCCGTTAGGATGTTGTATATATATACCCAAGATGTGTAAAGTGAAAAACAAGCTTCTTTATTCTTTCATCAATACTTTCTTTCACACTTCTTTGTTTCTTCAATATTTTTCACACCTGACGCCTCTGTTGCACCCTCAGGGATGTTCCGGTCACTCCCGGAAGTTTGTCCCGCGCACTGGCCAACCTGCCCGCGGGGATGTTCCAGTCGCTCCTGGAAGTTCATCCTATGCACTGCCCAACACACTTGAAAGTTCCTGGTGCTCCTGAAAGTTCGTCCCATGCTCTGCCCAATACGGCCGAAGCCTCTGCTATGCTCATAGGGATCTCCCTGTCACTCTCGGAAGTTATCCCGAGTGCGGACAAATGTGTCCGACATTGCTTCCACTCCCACGGGGATGTTCTGGTATCTCCAAGAAGTTAGTCCTGAGCACTGCTGAACTCCTTCGATGCCTCTGCTGAGCCGGAGGGGATTTTCCAGTCGATCCTGGTAGTTTAACCTGCGCACTTCCAAACACGACCGACGCTGCTTCCGTACCCGCAGGAATGTTCTAGTTTCTGCCAAAAGTTCTTGGGCACTGCCGCACATGCCCGATGCCTAAGACATGCCCGGAGGGATGTTCCAGTCACTACCGGAAGTTCATCGCATGCACTGCCCAACTTGTCTGAAGCCTCAACCGTGCCCATGGGGATGTTCTGGTCACTACTGAAGTTTGTCCTGCACACTGCCAAACTGTTGAAGACCTTAGGAGGCAAAGGGAGCATGAATGAATGCATGCAAAGCGCCAAGCAGCATGAAAGGCAGAAACGGGCCAGAATGTGTGCACAACAAGCATGCATGCAGCAAGTAGTGTGGCATGGCCAGGTGCTTCCTCAGTCCTAACTAACTATAGAAATCAAAGCCTAAGAAGAAAACTAGCATTGGCAGGACATGCATGAAGCAATCCGGGCAGGAGAAGGAGATTGACGGCATGAAGAACTCCAGCAGCAGCAGGACGTCATGGCAGATTTGACTTCAGGAAGATGTTAACGTCACGAAGAAGTCTTGGAATGGAAGGACACGCCATAAGGGAAGTCCTGATACTAGAAGGAAACGACAAGATGAAGGTCAGTAGCTGTAAGAGAGGAGATAAGATAAGGACAGAAAGACTTAGTCAAAGTAGGAATTCTTGTCTAAGTAGGAATTCAAGAAAGACCAAGAATCCTAGTAGAATTAGGAAACATTTGGATCAAGTCTATCTTGATAATGTTTTAGTTGTCTTAGAAAGCTTGTTGACTTAGGGAAACATATCCTAAATGGATAAGGAACCTAAGTACTAGTTGAATTAGGATAAGGGTGTCTAATACTATAAATACAGCCCATTATTTGTGAGCAGGAATATATGCTCCGAATTTGTATATTTTCTTTCATTAATCAAGAATCAAGGTTAGCATTCTTGTTTATATTTTGTTATCTTTTAAAAGTTGTCTTGAGATAACTTGGGCTTAAGATAAGGTGAAGAGTTGTCTTCCTTGCTTAAGTGCTTAGGTTGAAGTCAAGAGTTTTCTTCTTCAACCAAGGCAAGTTGTGATAGGTTTAAGAGTTGTCTTGCCTATCCAACATATCCTTTATATATTAGTTAATCCCAAAGGACAGCTTAGGGGATGAAAATCCAAGAAGAGAAGTCAAGAATCAAATGGGACAGCAAGTTAGGAAGGTTTTTAGTAGGTGTGTTGACCCCTAAGGTGTAGAAAAGTTGGGAAAAAATCGGGACCCCAACAAATTGGTGCTCTTGTTAAGAGGTCAGCACAATCACCATTCAATTGAGAAATTAGCACAGACACCAGTCAATTGAAAGGCATCACAGTTACCATGTCATCTAGGCAGCATTCACCCACACCACAGGAATAGACCGGGCAAGATTTATCAGTCACCAACCGCGAAAGAATCCTTGTCTTGGAGAGGAACCATAATGCGATCAATGACCAGGTAGGTGATATCAAACACCAACTATCATCTATCATTCATTCTCTTGAGCAATTGAAGAAAGATACACCCTGAGTGGTCGAAAAACAAGTCCAAACTGAGCAGGGCAGAAATAGCCACCTGCCACAAATGTCTAGGAGGCTGCAATCATAAGTCACATGGCACCAAGTGCATGAGGATGAATCTGACCAGGAGCAACTTCCCTCTCAAGAAAGGGGGAAAAGGCGCATGAGTTTGGGAAGCAGGAGGGAGACTTCACCAAACGAACACCTACCCCATGATCGCTACAATGATTATAGCGAAGATGAGGAGGTGCTCGACAGAAGGTCCGCATCATGGCAACCAAGAAGGGCTGCACAATCACCCTGAGGCAGAACCATGGCACACCACAAGAAGGGAAGATTGGCACTATGACAGCCAAGCCATTACACATGACCTAAGGTAAAAATTAAGTTCCCTGCCATTGAGAATGGAGATCCAACCAAATAGATCTCCAAGGCTGAATTTTACTTTGAGAAATAAGATGTTGAAAGAGGTGAAAGGGTTGATTTTGCATTCTATCACCTATGTGGGAGAGCCAACCAATGGTGGCGTTGGCTTTAAGGCCACCTATGGCTGAGAAGGAAGAAGGGTAGGCTATTGGACAAGGTTCACGCAAAAGTTAGTGAACAGATTTGGCCCATCTAGCATGACAAACTATGAGGGAAAGCTTGCCAAAACTAAGCAAGAAGGTTCTCTAGAAAGCTCCCTTGAAGAATCGGGAGGTTGGCTGAATTCGTTGGACATTGGCCAGATAGTGCACTAATTGGCACTTTTCTAGATGGCCTTGTACCTTGGCTAAGCTGAGAAGTAAAGATGAGGGATCCAAACTCTCTCACTCAATGCATTCAGTTGGCAAGACTCATCAACGATGGGAGAAGCATCACCCACAACACAACCAAGGTCATCAAACCCTCGAACAAACTAGGTAAGGCACCCTCTTCAAGTAAGACAGCGCCCTCAAAAACAAAGGACCCTCTCAAACTACCCATCGAAGAAATTAATGGGAGAATAGAAAGAGGCTTATGTTTTAGGTGCAATGATAAGTGGCAAGTTGGCCACAAGTGCAAGAAAGGCTGTTCAACATCATTGAAGTGGTAAGTGATGAAGAACACGAGAAAGCAGTGAGGAAGAATAAGAAAGTTGCATGGACAGCGAGGAGGAAGCAAAGGCAGAACACTTCCCTGATCATGCGAAAGAAGGTGAAATCAACTTACATGCAGTAAGGGGCAACCACAAAGCCTACTGCAATGAGGTTGGTCACAACCATTTACGGAAAAAATGTTTTGGTGTTGATTTATAGTGGAGCTACTCATGACTTTATCAACACAAGATTGGTCAAAACACTTCAGCTACATCCAAAAAAGATTGCACCCTTTGAGGTAAGAGTGGCAAGTGGACAGACGCTCAAGTGCGCACATGTAATCCAAGCGGTAGCAATGCAAATTCAAGGAGTCAAAATAGAGGCAGAACTGCATGTGATAGCCCTGGCAGGTGTTGATGTGGTTTTAGGCACATGACCATTCACTTCCAATGGAAGGGAAGGGACTGCACATGGGAGGCATCCACCACCAATGCAGTGCATCATTGCCGGCATGAAGAACTCCAGCAGCTACAGGACGTCATGGCAAGTTTGACTTCAACAAGATGATCACGTCAAAGAGGGTCATGGAATGGAAGGAAACACCATATGGAAGTCCTAGTCCTAGAAGGAAACAGCAAGATCAAGGTCAGCAGCTGTAGGAGAGAGACAAGATAAGGACAGAAAGGTTTAGTCTAAGTAGAAATTCAAAAAAGACTAAGAATCGTAGTAGGATTAGGAAACATTGGGATAAGGTCTATCTTGTTAATGTTTTAGTTGTTTAGAAAACCTTGTTGACTTAGGAAAACAATCCTAAATGGATAAGAAACCTAAGTACTAGTTGAATTAGGATAAGGCTGTCTAAAACTATAAATACAGCCTATTATTTGTGAGCAAAGAGATATGCTCCGAATTTTGTATATTTGCATTCTTGCTTCCATTCTTGTTTATATTTTGGTTATCTTTTAAGAGTTGTCTTGAGATAACTTGTGCTTAAGATAAGGTGAAGAGTTGTCTTCTTCAACCAAGGCAAGTTGTGATAGGTTTAAGAGTTATCTTGCCTATCAAACATATCCTTTTATTCATTAGTTCATCCTGAAGGACAGGTTAGGGGATGTAAATCTAAAGAAAGAACTCAAGAATCAAATGGGACAGCAAGTTAGGAGAAGTTTCAGTAGTTGTGCTGACCCCTAAGGCTAGAAAAGTTGGGGAAAAAAATTGGACCCCAACACAAACAAACCCAGCGCCACTGCTGAACATGTCCGAAATCTCTGCCAATCCCGCGGGGATCTTTTGGTTGCTCTCAGAAGTTCATCCTGCGTACTGCCGAATGTGTCCAACACCTCTATCGCGCCTGCAAGGATGTTCCGGTCGCTCCCAGAAGTTCATCTCATGCACTGCTCAATGTACCAAAACCTCTGCCGTGCCCAAGGGGATGTTCTAGTTGCTCTTGGAAGTTCGTCCTGCGCACTGCCAAACGAGGCCGACACCTATGCCATGCCGGTGGGGATGTTCCACTCGGTCTGCTCCCTGATGTTCATTCCGAGCACTGCAGAATTCACCCGAAGCCTCTGTAATGCCTGCGGTGATGTTTCACGCTCAAAGCCCGTGGAAGTTAGCCTTGAGCACTACCGAACGTGCCCGAAGCCTATACCACACCCATGGGGATGTTTGTTCCACACACTGCCCAATGTGCCTGAAGCCTCTGGTGCACCCGCAGGGATGTTCTGATTGCTCATGGAAGATCGTCCCATGCACTACCGAATGCACCGGATGCCACTGCTGCACACATAGGGATGTTCTGGTCACTCCTAGAAGTTCACCTTGTGCACTGCCCAACATGTCGGAAGCCTCTGCCACACCCGGGGCATGTTCCAGTAGTCCTGAAAGCTCGTTCCACACACTGAACAGCCCAATGCCTCTGTCATGCCTGCAGGGATGTCCCAGTAGCTCCCAATAGTTCATCCCATGCACTGCCAAACATGTCCGATGCTGCTGCCGTGCCCACGTAGATGTTCCGATCACTCTTGGAAGTCCATAAGGTGCACTGCCAAACACGCCTGATGCCTTTGCCGCACCTGCAGCATTGTTTGGGTTGCTCTCGGAAGTTCATCCATGCACTGCCCAAGGCACCTGATGCCGCTGCTGTGCCCATGGGGATGTTTCGATCGCTCCTGGAAGTTCATCTCGTGCATGGCCGAACACGACTGACGCCTGTGCCACACCTTTGGGGATGTTCTGACATTCTGATCACCCCTGAAAGTTTGTCTAGTGCACTACCCAACGCACACAAAGCCTCTGGTACACACACGGGGTTGTTCCGGTCGTTCCCAGAAGTTCATCTCAAGCACTGCTGAATGTGTCTAATGCCTCTGCTGCGCCCACGGGGTTGTTCCGGTCACTCCCGGAGGTTCATCCCAGGCACTACCGAACACATCTGATGCCTCTATCGCGCCCGCAAAGATGTTCTGGTCGATCCTGGAAGTTTGTCCTGATCGTTGCCAAATGCGTCCAACGCATCTGCCGAGCCCGTGGGAATTTTCTGGTTGCTCCATGAAGTTTGTCCCATGCACTGCCCAATGTCCGGGAAGCCTCTGCCACACCAACGGAAATGTTCAGGTCGCCCCTAGAAGTTTGGCAGGTACACTGCCAAATGTGCCCGATGACTTAACCGTGCATGCAGTGATGCTCTGGTCACTCCCGGAAGTTCTTCCCGTGCACTGCTGAAGTCATCCGATACTGTTGCCACTCCTGCAGGGATGTTCTGGTTGCTCTCGGAAGTTTGTCTCACACACTACCAAACGTGCTGGATGCCTCTGCCACACCTGCGGGGCCATTCCGATTGCTCCCCAAAGTTCATCGCGTGCATTGCCCAATATGCCAGATGTCTCTGCCATGCTCGCTGGGATGTTCCAGTTGCTCCTAGAAGTTTATCCCGAGCACTGCCAAATGTGTCCAACACCTCTGCTGCACCAGCGGGGATGTTTTGGTCACTCCTGGAAGTTCATCCTGTAAATAGCTGAATGCGTTCGACATAGTTGCCGTGCTAGAAGGGATGCTCTGACTGCTCCTAGAAGTTTATCATGAGCTTTGCTGAACGCATCTGATGCATCAGCTGAGCCCGTGGGGATTTTTCGCCAACTTCCGAACTTCATCTTGTGCACTGCCCAACACGCCTGAAGCCTCTACTGCACCCTCGGGTGTGTTCCAGTTGCTCCCAGAAGTTTGTCCTGTGCACTACCGAATGAGATCACGAGGATGTTCTGGTCACTCTCGGAAGTTCATCCCATGCACTGTCCAATGCGCCTACCTGAAGCCTCTGCCGTGCCTATAGGGATCATCCGGTCACTCCCGAAAGTTCATCCCACACATTGGCAAAAATATCTGATACTGCTGCCATGCCCGCGGGGAAGTTTGGGTCGACCCTGGAAGTTTGTCAGGCGCACTGCCAAATGTGCCCAACGCCTTTGCTGTGCCCACGGGGATGTTTGGGTCACTTCCAAATGTTCATCCCGCTCACTACTAAAGGTGCCCAATACCGCTGCTGCAGCCCTGGGGATGTTTCAATGGCTTCAGAAGTTCGTCCTATGTGCTGACAAACATGAATGATGCTATTGCCATCCCATGGGGATGTTTTGGTCACTCACGGAAGTTTGTCCCGCGCACTGCTAAATGTTTCCAACGCCGCTACCATGTGCGCAGGGATGTTGGGTTCACTCCTGAAAGTTCATCCTACACACAGCAGAACACACCCGACGCGCTTGTGAAAATGCTGCAGTCGCTCTCAAATGTTCATCCAGACCACTGTCAAATGCATTTGACTCCACAGCCGAGTCCTTGAAGATTTTTCAGTTGCCCCCAGAATTTCATACCCCACACTGTCGAACGCGCCCAATGCCCCTATCGCACCCACGGGGATGTTCCGGTTGCTCTCGAAAGTGTGTTCCACGCACTGCAGAATGTGCCTGATGCCTCTGCTGTGCCTGCGGGGATGTTTTGGTCACTCTTAGAAGCTTGTCCCAAGCACTGCCAAACGCGTTTGCTGCCTCTACCAAGCCCGCGGGGATGTTCCACTTGCAATCGGAACTTCGTCCCAAGCACTGCCAAATGCATCCAATGCCTCTGCTGAGACCATCGGAATTTTCTGGTCACTCCCTGAAAGTTCATCCCATGCACTGCCGAATGTGCCCGACACCTCTACTACACCTGCAGGGATGTTCCCATCACACCAAGAAATTTTTCCAGTGCAGTGCCCAATGCACCTGAAGCCTCTACTGCACCCACGGCGGTGTTCCAATTGCTCTCGGAAGTTCATCCCAAACACTGTCCGACGCCGCTGCCGCACCCACAGGGATGTTCTGGTTGCTCCTAAAAGTTCGTCCCACATATTGTCGAATGTGCTTTGTTAACAGAGAATTTTATTGAAAGAAGGAATTTCAAAAATCATATGCAAAATGAAGAAGCATGCTATTTATACAAGCTTCAGAACTTTCAAGAGCAATATATATAGAGAGAATTGTATCAGATTTACATATTTCAACTAACTCGTTAACTAACTAACTATATTTCTGCTAAACAGCTTGCACGTACATACTTCATTCCAACTGATCCATTCATCACTTGTTATTTACATTCTTTAGTTCAGTGTGCTCAATTGTTTTGCACTTTAATGAAGTTCACCAGCTTGTATGGAGTAGTCGAACAATACTCTAACATCCCCCTACAAGTTGAAGTGCTAGAACTTGATGAAACAACTTTAAGCTTGGTTCTAAAATAAGAAAACTGAGGGTAAGACAATGGCTTTATGAAGATATCAACAATTTGATGATCAAAAGGACATATCGAGCTTTTAGTTGATTTTGCATAACCTTGTCTCGAACATAATGAATATCAAGCTTAATGTGCTTGGTTCGAGCATTAAAGACAAGATTTTTGGCTAATGAAGCTACACTCTGATTGTCACACTAGATAATTGGAGTTGCAAATAGCTAAATATGAAGCCAAGAAATTTCATAACAAGTTGCTGCTAAAGCCCTATACTCAAACTCAATACTGGACCTAGCGACAACACTTTGTTCCTTGGAAGACCATGAAACAAGATTCTCAGCAAGGAAAATAGCATAACCTCTAATAGACTTATCATTATCTAGACCACAAGCCCAATCAGAATCTTAAAAGGCAACCAAATCATGACTAATACCAGGAGTAAATTAAAGACCATAAGAGGAAGTAGCTTGAAGATATCGAAGCAATCTTTTACATGCTTGCCAATGTTTGTTAGAAGATGAAGCAAGGTACTGACTAAGCTTATTAACAACAAAAGAAATTTCAAGCCTTGTTAGTGTAACATGCTAGGGACCACCAATGATGCTACGATAAAAGGAGATATCCATAAATGGATTGCCATCATTTCTGGATAGCTTAGTTCTAGAGGACATTGGTGTGAGACAACCTTTAGAATTAACCTGGTTAGCTCTAGATAACAGCTGTTGAACATACCAATCTAAGGTAAATGAACACAGCCAGCAATAAAAGTGACTTTAATGCCAAGAAAGAAACCAAAAGAGCCAAGATCCATACGAGCAAATGTATTGTTAAGTTGCAAAATAAAAGCTTCAGCTATAGCATTACTAAAACAAACCACCAAAATATCATCTACATAAATCAATACCAAAAGAACTGTAATAGAGACATATTTTATGAACAAAGAAAATCTGCAATCAAATTAAAGAAACCCTACTATTGTAAAGTGGACTTGAACTTAGTGTTCCAAGCTCTAGGAGCTTGTTTAAGCCCATATAGTGATTTATTCAATTTGTAGAGATGAGTTGGATATTGAGGATCAATGAATTCCTCTAGTTGTTGCATGTAAATAGCTTTAGACAAATTGCCATTGAGAAAAGCATTATTAATGTCTATTTGTCTCATGCACCAGCCATGAGTTGTTGAAATAAAGTCGAGTGAGCCGATTGATCAATCTCCAGATTCATACTAGCATCGTGACAATGTTGCATTGGAGATGAAAAGCCCAAATAACTCTTTGGCTAATCTATGAGTACCCACATCAAGCCCAAAGCCCATGTCATACTAAACCGCTAAAGGACAAAATAACGGCTAGTTTTTTTAAAGTTAAAAGATGTGCTTTTGTATGTTGTGTTAAAGATGAAGAGATTGAGGGTGAAGATGAAAAGCCCAAATAACTCTTGGATTGATCTATGGATACTCATATCAAGCCCAAAGCCCAATTCAAGTAACTACTAAAAGACGAAATAACGGCTAGTTTTTTAAATTGAAAGATATGCTGTTATGTGTTGTACCTAGCTGTTAGAAAAGTAAAGTAAGCTTGTACCTAGCCGTTAGGATGTTGTATATATAAACCCAAGATGTGTAAATATTTTGAGATAGAATAAAAAAGCTCTTCAATTTTCTCTCTCATCTATTTTCTCTCTACTTGCATTTTTTATTTGTTTATGTTGAATCTTTGAAAGTGTGAGCTAAACACATTCAAATTCTATTTATCAACATGTTGTACCTAGCTGTTAGAAAAGTAAAGTGAGTTTGTACCTAGCCGTTAGGATAGTGTGTATATAAACACAAGATGTGTAAATGTTTAGACAATTTTGAATAAGAAGTAGAAAACAATTCACTCATCTTCTTCATCTTTCTCTCTTTGGTGAAAGTTCTCTCATTCTCTCATCAAACTCAACATGGTATCAGAGCAGCAAGCTCCTATCATTCTTCTTGTTCTTTATTCTTTTACATTGGTGCTTCAAAGAAAAAAAAATATCCCTCATTCTTTGCCCAAATCTAAATGGCAAATGAGGGACCCTCTTTAGGCACCAACAAATCTAGTGAAGCACCTTCTCAAACCACCATCAACACCTCTACTAGAACCAATTCCATGATAATGGAAGTAGATGCTAACACCTCCCTTAAACTCACCACAATTCTACTAAACAACCACAACTACCCCATATGGGTCAAGGCTGCAACAAATGCTTTGTGTGGTAAAGGTAGATACGGGTTTGTCACAGGAAGGGTTAAGAGACCGTTGGATGATGATGGATTTGAAGAATGGTTCCAAGTAGACAAAATGGTTCTAACTTGGATCCTTAACTCAATAGAACCAAGCTTGATTGGTATCTTCTCCAATGCCGAGACGTCGAAAGAGTTGTGGGATTCTATCAAGAGAATCTATGGTCAACAAAAGAATCTCATGAGAGTGTATGAGCTTAAATCTTTCTTGAATAAGCTTAATCAAGGTGAGATGAGCTCAGTTGAACACCTCGGAAAATTCGTAGAGGCATGGGATGAGCTTCACTCCTATAGGCCAGAAACTAATGACATTGCCATTATTCTTGCACGTGCTAATGAGGATAAGGTATTTACTTATCTTGCTAGCTTAAACTCCAAGTTTAATGACATTCGGAATCAAATACTGAGAAGCAATGAAATGCCTCCCTTTGAAGAGGTTTGTTACATGATCAACAAGGAAGAAACAGCCCATCGTGTCCTGGACGTAAATGGCCATGACCACAAGGTGGAGACAAATGCTTTTTCGGCTCAAGAGAAGCTTAAAACTGAAGCCTTAGTGACCAAGTCAAAGGGAAACAGCAACAACCTAAATCGAGCTAAGTGTGACCATTGTCACAAGAATGGTCACTCTAAAGATCGATGCTGGTATCTTCACCCAGAACTCATGCCTTCACGGTTCAAGAAGGGTAAAGTCTCAAATCAAAGTATCCACGGTGTTCCAAGTGCCCATTCAGCTCCTATCACCGAGACTTCAAGTGTTCACTCCTTTAGCCTCGATGATATTGCCAAGGTGATACGGAACCAACTCCAAATCAATATGGAAGCACTTGGAACCCAACACCATGCTCATAAAGGCAAATGGGAGGACGGTACTCTTCTTAACTCTCACTTTTACTCTCGCAATGATCATGAACCATGGATTATAGACTCAGGTGCTAGTGATCATATGTTTAGAAACATAAATAAAGCATCTAGACTATATCCTTTAAGGAGAATACAAAGTGTCAAAGTTGCTAATGGAAAGCATGTTCCCATTAAGTATTCAGCGGATTTAGATTTATTGTCAAAACATACTAAAGGGTTCTATATTCCTAATTTTGATTCTAATCTATTATCGGTTAGTAAACTCACTAAAGACTTAAATTGTATTGCTATATTTAGTCCTAATAAAGTGATTTTTCAGGATATTATAACCGGGAAGAAGATTGGTGAAGGTTTCGCTGAAAATGGCCTCTACATGCTAAATGACGCAAAACAAGCTTTTAGGGTCACTAAACAAATTAATTCACATGAGCTATGGCATGCACGGCTGGGACATCCTTCTAATCACATTTTGAATAGTCTAGTTCCTGATTTAAAAGATTGTTACATTTCTAAGTGTGAAGCATGTATTTTAGGAAAACAAACTAGACCTCCTTTTGTACTGTCAGAACATGAATGTGATGATATTTTTGATTTAATTCATTATGATTTATGGACTGCTCCTGTGACATCTCATGATAACTATAGATACTTCGTTACATTTATTGATCACAAATCTAGATATACGTGGGATATACCTTTTAAAATGCAAGTCGGACACATTACCATGCTTTAAACGCTTTATGCTTTTTGTCACTAACCAATTTGGCAGAAAAATTAAAATGATTAGAACTGATAATGGTGGAGAATATGTCAATAATTCCTTTAAGGAATACTTGGTAAGTGAAGGGATTGTACATCAAACTACATGCCCATACACTCCAGAACAAAATGGAGTGGCAGAGAGGAAGAATAGACATATCTTGGAAGTTGGAAGATCAATGATGTTCTACCATAATGTTCCTAAGCATTTCTGGAGCAATGCCATCCTCACAGCTGTTCATTTGATAAATAGAACACCAACAAAGGTTCTAAAAGGCAAGACTCCGAATGAGGTAATGTTTAATCATAAGCCAAATCTTTCATATCTTAAAATTTTTGGATGTATATGTTATGTTCATATTCCTTGTAGCAATAGGGACAAACTTAGCTATAAAAGTCAAAAATGCATATTCCTAGGTTATGCCACAACCCAAAAGGGTTATAGATGCTTTGACCCTAAAACAAATAGGTTGTTTGTATCTAGAAATGTAACATTTTTAGAGCATGAACCCTACTTCGAAAAACATGAACTCAAAACCAATGGTAAGGGGGAGGATGTGGGTAATTCCAACCCAGGTCCTGTTATTGACACTATTCACACAAAGGGACCCATTCTTGAACTTAGGAAGAATATGCATAATCAGCTAGAATTTCAAGAGGAATCATCTCAAAATGAGAATGATCCTTACCCTCTTAGACAAACAAATGATGAGAATGAACCTACTTTTGCCCAAGATGATTCATCCCACAATCAGATTGATCCAGATCATCTTGGAGATGACCAAATTAGTAGCCATGACATACCAAATCAATTTATGGATAGTGATGCTCATGCTACACAGGAACTACCCACACTCAGAAGATCTACTCGGATCAAAAGACCTGCCTCTGAATGGATGAAAACTAGAGTGTTTCATCATGGAAACCATGTAACCAATCACCCTATTCAAAGCTACTATACTCATGATCACATTAAAGATCAGTATAAAGCTTTTCTAAATGCCATCGATGATATTCAAGAGCCTTCCAATTACCAAGAGGCCCAAATTAGCCCAATTTGGAGAAGTGCAATGAATGAAGAGCTTAAGGCTCTAATTCGCAATCAAACTTGGGATATTGTTCCACTGCCTAAAGGGAAGAAGGTCGTTGGCTGCAAATGGGTATATAAGACCAAGCTTAAGAGTGATGGAACTGTTGAAAAATATAAGGCTAGGTTAGTGGCCAAAGGCTTCACTCAAACTTATGGTATTGATTACACCGAGACTTTTGCCCCCGTAGCTAAAATGAATTCCATTAGAGTTCTTATGTCCTTAGCTGTTAATTATGATTGGCCATTGTACCAAATGGATGTAAGAAATGCCTTCTTACAAGGCGAATTAGAAGAGGAAGTATACATGAGAATACCTGAAGGGTATGGGACTGACATTCCTAAATCACATGTATGTAAGCTTAGAAAGGCTATCTATGGCCTTAAACAATCCCCTAGGGCTTGGTACTCTAAATTGCACAATGCTCTCAGTTGTCAAGCCTTCATTAAAAGTGAGGCTGATTTCTCACTATTCACCAAACATTCCAAAGATGGAATAACGGTGATTCTCATTTATGTCGATGACATAATCATTACTGGTAATGACGAAATAGGCATTAGTTGCATTAAATCATATCTTAAATCTGTTTTTGACATTAAAGACTTGGGATACTTACGATATTTTTTAGGAATAGAAATTGCCCACTCTAAAAAGGGACTATTTCTATGCCAAAGAAAATATACACTTGATCTACTTGGTGAAACAGGTAAACTAGGTGCAAGGATAGCTCCAACGCCAATTGAAAACACCTACAAGCAAAAGGATAAAGAAGAAGACAAAGAGAAGCAGCCCAAGCCAATTCAGAATGTCAAGCAATATCAACGAATTGTCGGTAAGTTAATATATTTAACCATTACTAGACCTGACATTAGCTTTGCTGTGAATCAGGTTAGTCAATTCATGCAGCAACCAATGACCAACCACATGAACATGGTAAATCGAATCCTCTGCTACCTAAAAGGCACACCAGGCCAAGGTTTACACATGCAAAAGAATGGTCACCATGAGATCCTAGCATATAGTGATGCAGATTGGGCCGGAAATGTTGAAGACCGAAAGTCAACTACCGGATATTGCACATTTGTTGGGAGGGAAACATAGTAACCTGGAAGAGTAAGAAACAAAGTGTGGTAGCAAGGTCAAGTGCAGAGGCTAAGTATCGAGCAATGGCAAGTGCAACATGTGAGCTGATTTGGTTGAAGGCTTTAGTTCAAGATTTGGGGTTCAAAACTGAAGCACCAATGAAACTATTTTGTGACAACAAAGCAGCAATCTACATAGCTTCAAATCCAGTATTCCATGAGAGAACAAAGCACATTGAGATGGACTGTCACTTTATTAGGGAGAAAGTTCAGAATCAGACCATCTGCACCCCTTATGTTCCAAGCGAAGATCAACTAGAAGACTTGTTCACAAAGGCTCCTACTAAAAAAATATCGGGATCGCAATAAGCAAGTTGAATTTGAACAACATCTTCAAGCCCAACTTGAGGGGGAGTGTTGAAATAAAGTCAAGTGAGCCGATTGATCAATCTCCAGATTCATACCAGCATCGTGATTGTGTTGCATTGGAGATGAAAAGATTGAGGGTGAAGATGAAAAGCCCAAATAACTCTTTGGCTGATCTATGAGTACCCACATCAAGCCCAAAGCCCATGTCATACTAAACCACTAAAGGACAAAATAACGGCTAGTTTTTTAAAGTTAAAAGATGTGCTTTGTATGTTGTACCTAGCTGTTAGAAAAGTAAAGTGAGTTTGTACCTAGCCGTTAGGATAGTGTGTATATAAACACAAGATGTGTAAATGTTTAGACAATTGAATAAAAAGTAGAAAAAAATTCACTCATCTTCTTCATCTTTCTCTCTTTGGTGAAAGTTCTCTCATTCTCTTATCAAACTTAACAAGATGAAGGTCAGCAGCTGTAGAAAAGGAGATAAGATAAAGACAGAAAGGTTTAGTCAAAGTAGGAATTCTAGTCTAAGTAGAAATTCAAGAAAGACCAAGAATCCTAGTAGGATTAGGAAACATTAGGATAAGGTCTATCTTGATAATGTTTTAGTTGTCTTAGAAAACCTTGTTAACTTAGGAAAACATATCCTAAGTGGATAAGGAACCTAAGTACTAGTTGAATTAGGATAAGGCTGTCCAATACTATAAATACAGCCCCATTATTTGTGAGCAAAAAGATATGCTCCGAATTTTGTATATTTTCATTCATTAATCAAGAATCAAGGTTAGCATTCTTGCTTCTATTCTTGTTTATATTTCAATTATCTTTTAAGAGTTGTCTTCCTTGCTTAAGAGCTTAGGTTAAAGTTAAGAGTTGTCTTCTTCAACCAAGGCAAGTTGTGATAGGTTTAAGAGTTGTCTTGCCTATCCAACATATTTTTTATTCATTAGTTAATCCTGAAGGACAGCTTAGGGGACATAAATCTAAGAAAAGAACTCAAGAATCAAACGGACATCAAGTTAGGAGAGGTTTTGAAGTTGTGCTAACCCCTAAGGTGTAGAAAAGTTGGGACAAGAAATCGTGACCCCAACAAATTGGTGTTCTCATTGAGAGCTCAGCACAGACACCATTCAATTGAAAGGCATCATGGTTACCATGTCATCTAGGCAGCATTCACCCACACCACAAGAACAGACCGGGGAAGACTTCTCAGTTAATAACTGCAGAAGAATCCTTACCTTGGAGAGGAACCAGCATGTGATCAATGACCAGGTAGGTGATATCAAATACCAACTATCATCTATCATTCATTCTCTTGAACAATTAAAAAGAGATACACCCCAAACGGCCAGAAAACAAGTCCAAACTGAGCAGGGCAGAAACAACCACCTACCACAAATGTCTAGGAGGCTTCAATTAGAAATCACGCAGCACCAAGTTTATGAGGACGAATCTGACCAGGAGCAACTTCCCTCTCAAGAAAGTGGGAAAAGGCGCATGAGTTTGGGAAGTAGGAGGGAGACTTCACCAAACAAACACCTGCCCCATATTGCTACAATGATTATAGCGATGATGAGGAAATGCTGGACAGAAGATCCCGCATCATGGCAACCAAGAAGGGTGCGGAATCACCCTGAGGCAGAACCATGGCACACCACAAGGAGGGAGGATTGGCACTATGACAGCCCAAGCCATTACACATGGCCTAAGGTAAAAATCAAGTTTCCTACCTTTGAGAAGGGAGATCCAACCGAATGGATCTCCAAGGCTGAATTTTACTTTGAGAAACAAGGTGTTGAGAGAGGTGAAAGGGTTGATTTTGCATCCTATCACCTATGTAGGGAGAGCCAACCAATGGTGGCATTGGCTTAAGGCCACCTATGGCCGAGAAGGTAGAAGGATAGGCTGGACAAGGTTCACACAAGAGTTAGTGAACAGATTTGGCCCGTCTAGCATGACAAACTATGAGGGACAGCTTGCCAAGATTAGGCAAGAGGATCTCTAGAAAGTTAGCTTTTATAATTCGAGAGCTTGGCTGAATTGGTAGGACATTGGCCTGATAGTGCACTAATTGGCACTTTTCTAGATGGCCTTGTACCTTGGCTAAGCTGAGAAGTAAAGATGAGGGATCCAAACTTTCTCACTCAGTGCATTTGGTTGGCAAGACTCATCAATGATGGGAGAAGCATCACCTGCAGCACAACCAAGGTCATCAAACCCTAGGACAAATTAGGTAAGGCATCCTCATCAAGTAAGACAGAGCCCTCAAAAACAAAGGACCCTCTCAAACTATCCACCGAAGAAATCAATAGGAGAATTGAAAGAGGCCTATGTTTTAGGTGCAATGATAAGTGGCAAGTTGGCCACAAGTGCAAAAAAGGGCTGTTCAACATCATTGAAGTGGTAAGTGATGAAGAACATGAGGAAAGCAGCGAAGAAGAACAAGAAAGCGCATGGACAGTGAGGAGGAAGCAGAGGCAGAACACTCGCCGATCATGCAGAAGAAGGCGAAATCAACTTGCATGCAGTAGGGGCAACCACCAAGCCTACTGCCATGAGGTTGTTCGCAACCATTAACGGGAAGAATGTTTTGGTGTTGATAGATAGTGGAGCTACCCATAACTTCATCAACACAAAATTAGTCAAAACACTTCAGCTACATCCAAAAAGGATTGCACCCTTTGAGGTAAGAGTGGAAAGCGGACAGAAGCTCAAGTGTGCGCAAGTTATCAAGGCAGCAGCAATGCAGATTCAAGGAGTCAAAATAGAGGTGGAACTGCATGTGTTAGCCTTGGCAGGCCTTGATGTGGTTTTAGGCAATGCTTGGCCTAAAACCATAGGGAAGATAATGTTCAACTATGAATCCATGGCCATGCACTTCCAATGGAAGGGAAGGGACTGCACGTGGAAGGCATCCCGCCACCAATGTAGCGCATCATTGTAAGGTATGTACCCTTGAATGACTATACAGAAAAAAAGGCACAATGTTTTGTGGTTCTCTTGGCCATAAAGGAGGAATACAGCCAAACATCATGAAGGGCAGAACATGCACAAAGACATAGCATCAGCAGTAAGGAACCTACTGGAGCAATTCGGAGATGTCTTAGGAGAGCCACAAGGGCTACCACCCTCAAGACATTATGACCATGCCATCCCATTAATCGATGAGACCAAGGCGATTAATGTAGCACCTTACCAGTATGCACACTTCCAAAAGAATGAGATTGAAAGACAAATGGAAGAGATTCTACAGCAAGGTATTCTCCAACCTAGCACCTCCCCTTTTTCTTCTACCCATTCTACTTGTTAGAAAAAAAGATGGAACTTGGAGGTTTTGCACCGATTATCGGGCACTCAACCAAGCAACTTTCAAGGATCGTTTCTTGATCCCAGCAATCGATGATATGCTGGACAAGTTACATAGAGCAAAGTTGTTTACCAAGCTGGATCTCAATCATCAAATATGCATGAAAGGAGAGGATGTGCAGAAGACAGCATTTCAGACTCATAGTGGACACTACAAGTACCTAGTCATGCCTTTTGGACTATGCAACGCACCCCCCACCTTTCAAGCAGCCATGAATGACATCTTCAAGCCCTATTTGTGCAAGTTTGTATTAGTTTTCTTTGATGACATTTTGGCCTATTCTAGGAACCACAATGATCATCTAGAACACTTAGCAAAAGTGCTAGAGGTGTTAAGAAGAAATCACTTCGTTATCAAGCTATCCAAGTGCACGTTCATGCAAGAGGAGCTTGAATACCTCGGTCACATCATATTCGGAGATGGAGTGAAGGTAGACCAATGGAAAATAGGAGCCATGCAAACATGGCCAACTCCTAAGAATGTCATAGAACATAGAGGATTTCTAAGCTTAATAGGCTACTACTGCCGATTTGTTCGCAAATACGGTGCCATAGCAAAACCATTGACAGATTTGCTGAAGAAGGATGGATTCCTATGGACAGAGAAGAGTGATGATGCATTCAAGTTGTTGAAGCAAGCTATGTGTGAGACCTCGGTGTTAGCACTGCCCGACTTCAACCAAACCTTCAAGCTTCACACCGACGCATGTCAAGATGGAATAGGTGCTGTCCTGAGTCAAGCGAAGACCTATTGCAGAGTCTTAGGGCCCATGAAGAAGGAATGATCAGTATATGCCAAGGAGATGTTGGCCATCATCCATGCAGTTAAGAAAATTACCACACTGGAGCAGCAAAAGTTCCTTGTCAAGTTGCTGGGATACGAGTATGAAATAATCTACAAACCTGGCAAGGAAATCAAGGTGGCAAACGCATTGTCCAGAAGCAATGGAGGTCAAGCGTTGTTGACAGCATGTGAGCCTAATGATGCATGCCTCACTGCCATTAGTGGAGCGGAGTGGAATGTATGGACAGAAATCAAGGAGGAAATAGAAATTGACCCTCAAAGCCAAGAGCTCATAGAGAAGATCCAGAATTTCGACCCTAAGGTTAGTAAATTCACCCTTAAGAATGGATATATTTGGCACAACCAGCAGGTGTATGTACCAAACATACCAGGACTAAGAGGGAAGATCTTGAATCACTTCCACAACTCACGAGAAGGAGGACATTCAGGATGGTTCCATACTTACATATGGATCAAGCTATTCTTTTGGTGGGAAGGACTTAAGGCTGAGATCAAAAAGCTAGTCCGAGAATGTGATGTTTGTCAGTGCACCAAACTAGAAGGTGGCAAGACAAAGGGGTTATTGCAGCCTTTGCCAATACCAAGACAGGTTTGGGAAGACTTAACAATGGACTTCATCATGGGAATGCCCAATAGCAAGGGTTACACGGTGATATTAATCGTAGTGGATAGGCAAGACAAATCTTAAACCTATCATAACTTGCCTTGGTTAAAGAAGACAACTCTTAACTTCAACCAAAGCTCTTAAGCAAGGAAGACAACTCTTAACCTTGTCTTAAGCCCAAGTTATCTCAAGAAAACTCTTAAAAGATAACCAAAATTAGTGAATAGAAGCAAGAATGCTAACCTTGATTCTTGATTAATGAATGCTCACAAACAAAGGGCTGTATTTATAGTGTTGGACAGCCTTATCCTAATTCAACTAGTACTTAGGTTCCTTATCAACTTAAGATATGTTTTCCTAAGTCAACTAAAACATTATCAAGATAGTGTTTATCCCACTGTTTCCTAATCCTGCTAAGATTCTTGGTCTTTCTTGAATTCCTACTCAGACTAAATCTTTCTGTCCTTATCTTATCTCCTCTCCTATAGCTGCTGACCTTCATATTGCCATTTCCTTCTAGGATTAGGACTTCCATTATAGCATGTCCTTCCATTCCAAGACACTCTTTGATGTGTTCATCTTGTTGAAGTCAAACCTGCGAGGACATCCTGGTGCTGTTAGAGTTCTTCATGCCGTCTATGTCCTTCTCCTACTCAGATTTCATCATGTGTGTCCTACCAATGCTGGTGCTCCTCTTGGCTTGGATTTCTGCAGTCAGTTAGAAATGAGTCAGAACCTGGCCATGCTTCACCGCATGTTGTGTGCACACTCTAGCTGTTTCTGCCTCTTTTGCTGCTTGGTGCCTCATGCACATTCACTCACGTTCCCTTTTTCTCCTAAGGTTCTCAACAATCCCCCTTTCTTGGAGACTCACTTTGTCCTCAAGGTGGAAGTTGGAAAACTGCTGCTGGATGTCATTATAGTAATCCTTTGGTCTTGCTGTCTTCTTGTTTTATCCATGGGCAAATGTCACAATTGCTGTCTTTCTTCTTGACTTCTGCCTTGAATCCTTCAAACCAAAAGAATAGCTTGATCTGCATGTAAGTACAGAACCATCCTGAATGTCCTTCATCCTGTGATATGTTTGGTACAATTGTTGTTGAAGTGATTTAAGATCTTCCCACCTTAGTCTCGATATGTTTGGTACATATACCTACTGGTTGTGCCAAATATACCTGCCAGTAATTTTCTGCTCCATGAGGCTTCTCAAGGGTTGTTGATCCGTAATGATCAGCAATTTCCTCCCAAGAAGGTAAGGTCGCCATACCTTGAATGCATGGATGATGGCTAACATCTCTTTGGCGTATACTGACCATTCCTTCTTCATGGGCCCTAAGACTCTGCTCATGTATGCAATAGGTCTTCCAGCTTGACTCAGAATGGCACCTAATCCATCTTGACATGCGTCGGTGTGAAGCTCAAAGATTTGGTTGAAGCTGAGCAGTGCTAACACTGGGATCTCACACATAGCTTGCTTCAACAACTTGAATGCATCTTCACTCTTCTCTATCTATAGGAATCCATCCTTCTTTAGCAAATCCGTTAATGATTTTGCTATGGCACCATATTTGCGTACAAATTGGCAGTTGTAGCTTGTTAAACCTAGAAATCCTCTAAGTTCTGTGACATTCTTAGGAGTCGGCCATGTTTGCATGGCTCCTATCTTACATTGGTCTACCATCACTCTGTCTTTAGATATGATGTGGCCGAGGAATTCAAGCTCCTCTTGCATGAATGTGCACTTGCATGGCTTGATAACAAAGCGATTTTTTCTTAATACCTCCAACACCTTTGCTAAGTGTTCTATATGATCATCATGGTTTCTAGAATAGACCAAAATGTCATCAAAAGAAAACTAACACAAACCTGCATAAATAAGGTTTGAAGATGTCATTCATGGCTGCTTGAAAGGTGAAGGGTGCATATCAAAGGCATGACTAGGTACTCATAGTGTCCACTATGAGTCCAAAATGCTGTCTTCTGCACATACTCTTCTTTCATGTGTATTTGATGATATCCGACCTTGAGATCCAGCTTGGTAAATAACTTTGCTCATGTAACTTGTCCGACATGTCATCGATTGTTGTGATCGGGAAATGATCCTTGACAGTCGCTTGGTTGAGTGGCCGGTGATTGGTGCAAAACCTCCAAGTTCCATTTTTTTTCTAACAAGTAGAATTGGAGAAGAAAAAGGTGAGGTGCTAGGTCAGATAATACCTTGTTGTAGCATCTCCTTGTGTTCGTCATCACTTACCACTTCAATGATGTTGAACAGCCCTTTTTTGCACTGGTGGCCAACTTGCCACTTATCATTGCACCCTAAAACATATGCCTCTTTCTATTCTCCTATTGATTTCTTCAGTGGATAGTTTGAGAGGGTCTTTTGTTTTTGAGGGCATTGTCTTACTTGATGAGGATGCCATACCTAATTTGTCTCGAGGGTTTGATGACCTTGGTTGTGCTGTAGGTGATGCTTCTCCCATCATTGATGAGTCTTGCCAACCGAATGCACTGAGTGAAAGAGTTTGGCCAAGGTACAAGGCAATCTAGGAAAGTGCCAATTAGTGCACTATCTGGCCAATGTCCTACTAATTCGGCCAACCTCTCGAATTCTTTAGGTAACTTTCTAGAGATCCTCTTTCCTAATTTTGGCAAGATGTCCCTCATAGTTAGTCATGCAAGATGGGCCAAATCTGTTTACTAACTCTTGTGCGAACCTTGTCCAGCCTATCCTTCTTCCTTCTCGGCCATAGGTGGCCTTAAGCCAATGCCACCATTGGTTGGCTCTCCCACATAGGTGATAGGATGCAAAATCAACCCTTTCACCTCTTTCAATACCTTGTTTCTCAAAGTAAAATTTAGCCTTGGAGATCCATTTGGTTGGATCTCCCTTCTCAAAGGTAGGGAACTCGATTTTTACATTAGGCCATATGTAATGGCTTGCACTGTCATAATGCCAATCCTCCCTCCTTGTGGTGTGCCATGGTTCTGCCTCAGGGTGACTCCGCACCCTTCTTGGTTGCCACGATGCGGGCCTTCTGCCCAGCACTCCTAATTGTTGCTATGCTCATTGTAGCGATCATGGGGCAGGTGTTTGTTTGGTGAAGTCTCCCTCCTGCTTCGCAAACTCATGTGCTTTTTCCCCCTTTCTTGAGAGGGAAAATCACTCCTGGTCAAATTTGTCTTCAAGCACTTGGTGCCATGTTACTCCATATTGAAGCCTCTTAGACATTTGTGGTAGGTGGCTATTTTTGCCCTACTCGATTTGTACTTGTTTTCCAGCCACTTGAGGTGTATCTCTTTTTAATTATTCAAGAGAATGAATGATAGATGATAGTTGTGTTTGATATCACCTACCTGGTTATTGATCACATTATGGTTCCTCTCTAAGGTAAGGATTCTTCCATAGTTGGTGATTGAGAAGTCTTCCTCAGTCTGTTCCTATGGTGCGGTGAATGCTGCCTAGATGACATGGTAACCATGATGCCTTGTAGTTGACTGGTGTCTGTGTTGATCTCTTAACTAGAGCACTAATTTGTTGGGTGATCATGCTACCTCTCAACTAGATGATGATTGTGCTGACTTCTCAATGAAAGCACCAATTTGTTAGGGTCCTAATTTTTTTCCCAACTTTTTTACACCTTAGGGGTCAACATGCCTACTATAAACCTTCCTAAGCTACCCTAAGCTGTCCTTTGGGTTAACTAATATATAAAAAAGGATGTGTTAGATAGGCAAGAAAACTTTAAACCTATCACAACTTGCCTTGGTTGAAGAAGACAACTCTTGACTTCAACCTAAGCTCTTAAGCAAGGAAGACAACTCTTAACCTTGTCTTAAGCCCAAGTTATCTCAAGACAACTCTTAAAAGATAAATGAAATATAAACAAGAATAGAAGCAAGAATGCTAACCTTGATTCTTGATTAATGAATGCAAATATACAAAATTCGGAGCATATCCTTTTCTCACAAATAATGGGCTGTATTTATAGTATTAAACAACCTTTTTCTAATTCAACTAGTACTTAGGTTCCTTATCCACTTAGGATATGTTTTCCTAAGTCAACTAAAACATTAACAAGATAGACCTTACCCCACTATTTCCTAATGCTACTAGGATTCTTGGTCTTTCCTGAATTCCTACTTAGACTAGAATTCCTACTTTAACTAAACCTTTCTGTCCTTATCTTATCTCCTCTCCTACAGCCACTGACCTTCATCTTGCCATTTGCTTCTAGGATTAGGACTACCATTATGGCATGTCCTCCCATTCCAAGACTCTGGCACGAACTTGAGGGACTGATAGGAACATCCTTGCAGGCACGGCAGAGGCTATGGGCACGTTTGGCAGAGCGCGGAACAAACTTCTGGGAGTGACTATAACATCCCCGCAGACCGGCCAGCAGCATCAGACATGTTCGGTAGTGTGCAGGATGAACTTCCAGTAGCAATCGGAATATCCCTGCAGGCCCGGCAGAGGCTTCAGCGCGTTGGCCCATGTATGGGTGAAACTTCCGAGACCAACCAGAACATCCCTCCCCGCAGGCATGGCAAAGACTTCGGGGACATTGGGCCGTGCGTGGGACAAACTTCTGGAAGTGACCGGAACATCCCCGTGGCTGCGGCAGTGGCATCAGGTGTGCCCAATAGTGACCGGGATGAACTTCCAGGAGCAACCGCAATATCCCCATGGCACGGCAGCGGCATTCGGCTGTGTAAGGGATGGACATCCGAGAGCAACTTGAATATCACTACAGGCAAGGCAGCAGCGTCGGACATGTTCAGCAGTGCAGAGGATGAACTTCTGGGCAACCAGAACATTGTCACAGGCATGACAGAGAAATCGGATGCGTTTGGCATTGCTTGGGTTGAACTTCTGGAAGCGGCCATAATATCCCCGCGGGCGTGGCAGAGGCATTGGGCACATTCAGCCGTGCATGAGACACAGGTGGGGCAATGGCATCAAGTGTGCTCGGCAGTGCGCCGAAACATCTCCATGGGCATGGCAGAGGTGTCGCTTGCATTTGGCCATGAGCTGGATGAACTGCTGGGAGCGACTGTAACATCCCCGCGGACATGGCAGTGGCATTCGGTTCGCTCAGTAATGCACTGGAACATCAGCACAGGTGTGACAGAGGCATCGAGTGCATTCACCTGTGCTCGGGACGAACTTTCAGCGGTGACTGGAGCATCCCTACAGGCGTAGCAGCAGCGTTGGGCATTCTCGGCAGTGTGAGGGAGAAAACTTCTAGGAGCGACCAGAACATCCCCGCAGCCATCGCAGAGGTGTCATGCGCATTCGGCAGTGCCAGGGACACACTTCTGGGAGCAACCAGAATATCCCCACAGCGCGGCAGTGACGTCGGGTGCATTTGGCAGTGTGCAGGATGAACTACGGGAATGACCAGAAATTGCCGCTGGCACTGCAGAGGTGTCAAGCACATTCGTCAGTGTGCAGGACAAACTTTCAGGAGCGACCGGAACATCCCTGTGGGTGCGGCAGAGGTGTCAAACACATTCGTCAGTGTGCAGGACAAACTTCCAGGAGCAACCGGAACATCTCCATGTGTGAGGCAGAGGCATCGAGTGCGTTCGGCAGTGCATGAGATGAACTTCCGAGAGTGACCGGAACATCCCCGAGGTTGAAGTCAAGAGTTGTCTTCTTCAACCAAGGCAAGTTGAGATAGGTTTAAGAGTTGTTTTTCCTATCCAACATATCTTTTATCATTAATCTATCCCAAAGGACAACTTAGGGGACAAGAATCAAAGAAAAGAACTTAAGGATCAAATGGGACAGCAAGTTAGGAGAGGTTTTAGAAGTCGTGCTAACCCCCTAAGGTGTAAAAAAGTTGAGAACAAGAAATCGAGACCCCAACAAATTGGTGCTTTTGTTGAGAGATCAGCATGGACACCATTCAATTGAAAGGCATCACAGTTACCATGTCATCTGGGCAGCATTCACCCACACCACAAGAACAGACCAGGGAAGACTTCTCAGTCACCAACCGCAGAAGAATCCTTGCCTTAGAGAGGAACCAGCATGATCAATGACCAATCAAACACCAACTATCATCTATCATTCATTCTCTTGAACAATTAAAAAGTGATACACCCCGAGTGGTCGGAAAACAAGTCCAAACCAAGCAGGGCAGGAACAGCCACCTACCACAAACGTCTAGGAAGCTTCAATCAGAAATCATGCGGCACCAAGTGCATGAGGACAAATATGACCAGGAGCAGCTTCCCTCTCAAGAAAGGGAGAGAAGGTGCATGAGTTTGGGATGCAGGAGGTTTTCAACGGTTTTGTGGATCATGTTGGGTATTTGAAAGAGAAGGTTTTGAAAAAGGTTGAGTAGAAGAAAAGGGTAAGACTAATTTTAGTCACTCAGTGTTTTGAAGTGTTTGATCACTCTTGCTTCCCTTGTAAGAATTCTCTTGTAAGATAGTCTGGTAAGGGATTCTCCTCTCCCTTTATATAGGCGATTGAGAAATCAAAATTTGATAAAATTGCTTGCCATCTAACAAAAATTTATTTTGACACAAGATTCTTGACATCTTTTTCCAAAACTTCTTTTACAAACTTGCAATCAATTCATAAAAGAAAAGTTTTGTTGAACAAATCATCTTGAAATTTCATGATCCATAAAACAATTGATAAAATTTCTTTTTTTATAGTTAAATAGTTTTTTTTCAGCACTGAGCCAAATACCTGAATGATATCTGACTATTGATTCTTTGGTTGAGCTATCTAATCTCTGTTTGAGTATCCCACCATATCCTATCTCTGAGGCATCTGTCTCTACGATCAGACTAGCACTAGGGTTAGGCAAGACCAAGCAAATGATAATTTTGACTTTATCTTTGATCATCTTGACTACATGGGTATGTTGATCAAACCATGCAAGTGGACTTTTGCTAAGTCTATTGAACAGTGGTTGACAGACAGTCCTAAGATTTGGAAAGAAATCAGCTGCATAATTAAGAAACCATAAAAATCTCTGTAACTGGGTTCTATCATTGATCTCATCTGGAAAATTTTGAAGCAAATTCTATTGATCTATTTATGGGTTGAACCATACCTTTGTAGATTTCATGACCTAGAAACCTAACCTTGGTTTGAAATAATTTCATCTTAGTAGCAGACACTACTAAACCATTTTGTTTGATTACTCTAAAGAAAATTCGTAAATGTTTGAAATGTTGATCAATAGATTTTGAAAAGATGAGAACATCATCTATGTAAACTATTGAAAATTTAGAATATAGGTTAAGAATATCATTCATAATATTTTGAAATTCAGATGGAGCATTTTTGAGTCCAAAGGGCATTATATTCCATTCGTAATGTCCAAAGGGTACAGCAAAAGCTGTTTTACACTGGTCTTGGGCATTAATCTGGATTTGCCAAAATCCTGATTTCATATCAAATTTAGAAAATATGACAGAATCATATAATCTATTGAGCAAGTTTCTTTTGTTTGGAATAGGATACCTAATCCATTGAAGCACTTTGTTGAGGGGTTTGTAATTGATGACTAGGTGCAGGACACCACGCTCTATTTTTGAGTTTTTGTTACATAAAAGGCTGAGCAACTCCAAGGTAACTTGGATGGATGAGATTTTTTGATAATAAATTATTGATCTCCTTTTTGCAATGTTCAAGGAGGTCATGATTCATTTGAATGGGTCTTGCTTTGGTTAGAATGTCTCTCTCATGAAAATCCATTTCATAAGGGAGTTGGACTATATGTTTTTTTCTTTCCCAAAAAGCATTGGGTAGGTCCGAGCATATTTCTTTTTGAAAAAGTGATTGAAGCTCGTGAATCCTTGTCTAAATGAGTGGATTCCCTAGCTGGCTTTCTACTTTGGTATGATTGAGCTCTTTTTGTAAAGCCTGTACATGTGATTCCTTATGTTAGATAAGGTTGATCTGTTGGGTTATTGAGTTTTGTTAGAGCATGTGAACTTCTTTTTGACTGATGGTAGACAAAAAGTTGAAAGACACTTTGGTACCCAGTACCTTAGTGTGGATTCCTTTGTCATCTACTTGGAATGGATAAATTTGAGTTAGGAATCGGGTCCCTAAAATGATATTTTGAGAAAGATTTTTGACCAAAATAAAATTATTATGGAAGCAATAGTTTTGATTACAGACTTGAGTATTGGAGAGTTTGTACCTAGCATTTAGGTTTGAACCATTGGCACTATTGAGACGTTCATAGGTTTTCTCATAGTATTGGGTAGGAATTATTCTTTCCCGAATACAGTTTTGATCTGCACCAGAATCAACTAATGCAGTGGTGTTAATAGAGAAACTATTTCCTATGTGTAAGAAATATTGACATACCATTTTTGGAAATTAATCCTATTGATCAAATGGATAAAACCATCATCATCTAATGGTTGATCCGGTAAGGGTAAAGGTTGGGATGGTTGACTATTACTGCTTTTAGCTTGCTGATTTGCAGTTTGAACAATATTTCTAGAGTTTTCCAATAACTCTATCCTAACATTGGTTTGAAGCTGTTGAAGTTGTTGATCATTGACTTGTTTTTTCAAGTCTTTGATTTGGGCTTTTAGGAGTTTAACTTCTTCTTGAAGTTCTCCCGTGATCACCTGTTTGAACAGATTTTGAGTAGGGTATTTCTCAAAGATTTTGTTGAGATTAAAAGGCTCAAGAGTACTAGCCTGTTGTTCACGGGTAATGATTTCCCTAAGGTCGAGCAAATATTTTCTTTTGAGCTCTAGGTCATCTATTTTGTCAATGATATCAAGTAGAAACTATTTATCAACTTTGTTTCTACTAATCATGTTAAGATGTGGATAGTTACAAATGTTCTCTGAACAATTGCAACTTTGAGCTAACCCATTATCACTAGTAGTTTGATCTATTTATTGAATGAGTTCATCTGAAGACTCACATGATTGGTCACTAGATTCTTCACTAAGAAGAAGTTGAGTAAATTTGGATCTAAGTTCTTCTTGGTCCTTAAAGATTCCATTGATCTTGGATTTGGTCCTACAATTGGTTGAGGTGTTTCTTAAAAGTCCAACAAACAATATCCTTGTTTTTGGGCTTATACGTTTTCCTATGCTTCTTGGGCCTTGAATAGTATTGATCCTAATTTTGGGCCTTTTGTTTCCTTGGCTTGGTGTAGTAAGAAATTTGTTTGGGCCTAAATTTCTTTCTACAGGATGGAGCTTGGATGTTGTCATGTCCATATTGGGCACAGAAATTTCCCACAACTTGATTGAAAGAAAACCTATCAATTTTTTGTTTTTCCTTTTGTTCTTGACAGAGGGCTAAACCTTCTTTTTTGACAAATGCAAAGAGTTGACCATAAGTTATTGAATTCCATGGGATTGAAGCACCTCTTGTGAATTCAACTAAATTTTTTGAGAATTCTGTCACTAAAGAATTTGGGCAATCCTGCAATAAATCTTTCTTTCTAGAAAGAAGCATTACAATCTTGTCATTGCAAGATATGTGTAACAAACACATCTTTGTACCAATGGAAGTCTCCTAAGGTTGGACACCTAAGATTGGTCAAAACTATTTTTGAGCTTTGAAGTTCTTCTTGAGGGTTACCGATGAAGTGCATTCCTATGGTATGGACTAACACTTCTACTGCATTTTGCTTCTCATGTTCTTCCATGAAACCTTGATCATCTTCCACTTGGTATTTTTCTACATGGTTGAGAATATCCTCCTAATCCAGATTACTTAAACTATTGTCCCACCAATAGTGTAAGGAACTTGTAAAACCTGCAACAATATATCTTGTTGTAGTATGATCAGAATGTTTGAGTGCTTTGTAGGCTAAAGAGGCCATTCCTATTTCTTGAAGCAAATTCATAACCTCATACTCAAATCTACCATCATTGTTCCATCAATAAATGGCTTCTCTTGTGTATTGAGTACTTATGAATTTTGAGCGTTCTTCATATTGAATGTCTAGTGGAGTTGGTCTAGGATAGTAATTCCTAGTTGAATCAATCCTAAATTTAGGACTAGATTGACGTTGGACCTTGTTAAGCTGGATGGGTTCGCCGTCACTAAAATGGGCTTGGGCTTGGCTTTCATCTATTGTATTGATATTGGGCTTGGATGAACTTGGAAGTTGGGCTAATTGTTGATTGCTCCCATTTCCAAAAGTTCCACTTTCCTAAAAGTAAGATGTTCTTTGGATGTTGAAGGTAGATTGTAAGGTTTGAACAAAGGTGGAGATATATTTGAGGGAAATTGGGCTTGCTGCTTAGGGCTGCAGGTTGTCTAATTTATCTTCTATATGGCTGACTTGATTGGCTACGTATGGAGGATTTGACTCTGGAAATTATTCTGCTCATAAACCTTTTTGACCTCACCTAAGGTTAATGACTTAGAATTTGATCTATTATCAGCAATTTTGAAAGGAGAAGCTGGAATGGTTGTTTCTCCTAATTTGAGATTGATTGATTCCAACGATGGATGAACTCATTGGATAGGACCATGGGATTTTGTCTCCCATTTCCTAGTTTGACTAGATTGAACCTGAATTGCTGCAAAAGGGCAATGAATCTTGTTATTGGCAAGATACATTTCGAACCATGTAAAGAAAGGGATATTGACTTTGAGTCTATTTATTTCCTCATACCAAATTTCCCTAATTTGATCATGTTTTAGAATAGAGAAATTTTCAAAGAACCATTTAACCTTGACTTGGTTAATGGGAGCTTTGAAATCTTGACGTAGAAAGTCTTTGTCAATATGAAAATCCTCTCAGATAATCATATTGACAGATTGAAAGTCAGAAAGGGTTGGAGAACCTGGGGCTGACACTTGTGTAACTGGTTCAGCTACAGGATTTGAGTAATTGATAGAACTTTGAGCATTATGAGCACTTTGAGTTTCTACTTCATCTACCTTGTATGGTTTTGATGAAGAAGGGTTTGAAAAAATTGTCTAACAGTTTGGAAATCTACTATTGATGCAAAAGGTCTTAGTTGTCTAAAAGAATTGAACCTAAGTAGAATATGGCCATTACTGGTCTCTTCTACTTCTTTGAGATCATGTTTTTTGATGTTTCTAGGAACCTGTGGGTTCCTAAATTTCCAAGTTTCTGTGATAGTGATTTGATCCCATTGGAGCAGTTTTGGCGTAAAGGTTGATGTAGGGGGTATCCTGTCTTTGAGTGTGAACAGTGATCATGATGGTTTCTCCTTTGCCATCACTAAGGAGACACCTATGATCAAATTGAGACGTGAGTTGGTGGAACATCCCCCCAGGCATGGCAGAGGCTTTTGACTCATTGGGAAGTGCATGGGACAAACTTTCAGTAGGGACAAAAACATCATTGCAGGTGTGGCAGCAGCATTTGTTGTGTTTGGTAGTGTGTGGGACGAAGTTCTGGGAGCAACTGGAACATCCCACGTGGTGTGGAAACGGCGTCAGATACGCTTGTGTTGGGGCCCCAATTTTTCCCCTAACTTTTCTACACCTTAAGGGTTAGCATGCATATTGGAATCCTTCCTAACTTGCTATCCTATTTGATCCTTGAGTTCTTTTCTTATATTTACATCCCCTAAGTTGTCCTTTGCGTTAACTAATATATATAAGGATATGTTGGATAGGCAAGACAACTCTTAACCTTGACTTAAGCCCAAGTTATCTCAAGACAACTCTTAAAAGATAACTGAAAACATAAACAAGAATGTAAGCAAGAATGCTAACCTTGATTCTTGATTATTGAATGAAAAAATAAGAAAATTCGGAGCATATGTCCTCCTCACAAATAATGGGCTGTATTTATAGTCCTAAGACAGCCTTATCCTAATTTAACTAGTACTTAGGTTCCTTATCCACTTAGGATATGTTTTCCTAAGTCAACAAGATTTTCTAAGACAACTAAAACCTTATCAAGATAGACTTTATCCATATATTTCCTAATTCTACTAGGATTCTTGTTCTTTCTTGAATTCCTACTAAGACTAGAATTCCTACTTTGACTAAGTCCTTCTATCCTTATCTTATCTTCTTTCCAACAGCTGCTGACTTCTTCTTTGACGTTTCTTTCTTGGATTAGACTTTTGCTGTGGCATCCGTCCTCTCAAAGACTTCTCTTTGGCATGGTCATCTTGCTGAAGTAAACCTTTCAAGATGTCCTGCTGCTGCTGGAGTTCTTCACGCCGTCACTCTCCTTCTCCTGCTCGGGTTGCTTCCTGCATGTCCTGCCAATGCTGGTCTTATTCTTGGCTTTGATTTACGCAATCACTTAGGACTGAGTCAGAACCTGGCCGTGCTTCACTACTTGCTGCATGCAGGCTTGTTGCACACACACTCTGGCCTGTTGCTATCTCTCTTGCTGCCTGGCTCCTTGCGTGCATTCGCTTACGCTCTCTTTGCCTCCTAAGGTCCTCAACAGCTTGGCAGTGTGTGGGATGAACTTCTGGTAGCGACCGGAACATCACTGCTGGCGCGACAGAGGCTTCAGGTGTGTTGGGCTGTGTGCGAGAAGAACTTATAGGAGTGACAGGAACATCTCTGCGGGCATGGCAGCAGTGTTGGACACATTTGGCAGCTGTTGAGAACCTAAGTATGCAGGAAAGGCAATGGGTAGAAAATGGGGCAGCAAAGGAGAGCATGGGCCAGAAAATGTGCACAACAAGCATAGCAACAGCAAGTGTGCAGCCCAGCAGTGAGGCCCGACCAGTATTTGACTTAATCCTAAGCAGCAGGACATTTATGCCAAGCAGATCTCCAGCAGCAGCAGGACATCCATGCCAAGAAGAATTCCACCAGCAGCAGAACACCTACGCCAAGAAGAGTTCTATTAGCATCTGGACAACCATGATGAATTCCAGTAGCAATAGGATAGTCACGACAAGAAGAATTCTAAGGGCAGAAGGATATGCATTCAGAGTCCTAGTCCTACAAGGATTAGGCAAGAGGAAGTGCAGCTGCTGTAAAATACAAGATAAGGTAGGAATTCTAGTCTAGTAGAAATTCAAGAAAGACCAAGAATCCTAGTAGAATTAGCAAACATTTGGATAAGGTCTATCTTGACAATGTTTTATTTGACTTAGAAAAGCTTGTTGACTTAGGAAAACATATCCTAAGTGGATAAGGAACCTAAGTACTAGTTAAATTAGGATAAGGCTGTCTTAGGGCTATAAATACAGCCCATTATTTGTGAGGAGCTCATAAGCTACGAATTTTGTTATTTTGTCATTCATTAATCAAGAATAAAAGGTAAGCATTCTTGATTCCATTCTTGTTTATATTTCGGTTATCTTTTAAGAGTTGTCTTGAGATAACTTGGGCTTAAGTTAAGGTTAAGAGTTGTCTTCCTTGCTTAAGAGCTAAGGTTGAAGTTAAGAGTTGTCTTCTTCAACCAAGGCAAGTTGTGATAGGTTTAAGAGTTGTCTTACCTATCCAACGTATCTGTATATATATTAGTTAACCCAAAGGACAGCTTAGGGGATATAAAATAGAAAAGAACTCAAGAATCAAATGGGACAGCAAGTTAGGAAGGATTCCAGTAGGCATGCTGACCCCTAAGGTGTAGAAAAGTTGGGGGAAAAAAATCGGGACCCCAACAGCAGCGCACAGGACGAACTTTCAAGAGCAACCGGAACATCCCCGCCAGTGCAGCAGAGGTTTCAGGCACAGTGGGCAGTGCAAGAGAAGAATTTCTAGGAGTGAACGGAACATCCCTGCAGGCATGGTAGTGGCGTCAAGCGCATTCAACGGTGCACAGGATGAACTTCCAGGAGCGACCGGAACATCACCGCAGGTGCAGCAGCGGCATCAGGCGTGTTGGGCAGCATGCAGGATGAACTTCCTTGATCTACCGAAACATCCCCTCAAGCTTCCGGCAGTGTGTGGGACAAACTTTTGGGAGCAACCGAAACAACCCTGCGGGCGTGGCAGGGGGGTCGGGCGCCTTCTGCAGTGCTCAGGACAAACTTTCAGGAGTGACTAGAACATCCCTGCAGGCACGGTAGCAGCATTGGATGCATTCAAAAGTAGGTGGGACAAAGTTCTGGGAGCAACCAGAACATCCCTGTGGGCACAGTGGCGGAGTTGGGTGCGTACGGACGTCTGTTGGATGAACTTCCTGGTGTGACTGGGTCATTCCCGTGGGCTCAGTGGAGGCATTGGGCGCGTTTGGCAGTACATGGTACAAACTTCCAAGAGTGACAGAGGCATGTGCATTCGGCCAGAACGTCCCTGCAAGCATGGAAGAGGCGTCAAGTGCATTTGGCAATGCACGAGAGGAACTTGACAGAGCGACCTGAATATCACCACGGGCATGGCAGAAGTGTCGGGTGCATTCTGCAGTGTGTGGGATGAACTTCTGGAAGCAACCATAAAATGCCCGCGGGTGTGGCAGAGGTGTTGAGCACGTTGGGCAGTACATCCCCCCGGGGCATGGCAGGGGCTTCCAGCGCATTGGGCAGTGTCCAGGATGAACTTCTGGGAGCAGCTGGAACATCCACACTGGCATGTCAGCAGCGTTGGGTGTGTTCGGCAGTGCGTGACAAACTTCCGGGAGCGACCAGAAAATCCCCGCGGGCTAAGCAGAAGTATCGGATGCATTCGGCAGTGCTCAGGATGAACTTACAAGATTGATCAGAACATTCCAATGGGCATGGCAGCAGCATCAGACATGTTCTACAGTGCATGGGACTAACTTTCAAGAGTGACTAGAACATCCCTACAGGTGTGGCAGAAGCTTCGGGTGTGTTCGGCAGTGCACAGGATGAACTTCCAAGAGCAACTGGAACATCCCAGTGAATGCAGCAGCGGCATTGGACATGTTCGGCAGTGCACAGGACGAACTTTTGGGAGCGACCAGAACATTCCCATGGGCGCTGCAGCGACATTGGATATATTCGATAGTGCGCAGGACAAACTTTGAGGAGTGACCTGAATAACCCTGCAGGTGCAGCAGAGGCTTCGGGCACGTTGGGTAATGCACGACATAAACTTTTGGGAGTGACCGGAACATCACCACGGGTGTGGCAGAGACATTGGAAACATTCGGCAGTGCTCAAGATGAACTTCTGGAAGTGATGGGAACGTCCCCGCGGGTGCGGCAAAGGCTTCAAGTGCATTCGTATTGAGAACCTAAGTATGCAGGAAAGGCAATGGGCAGAAAATGGGGCAGCAAAGGAGAGCATGGGCCAGAAAATGTGCACAACAAGCCTGGCAACAGCAAGTGTGCAGCCTGGCAGTGAGGCCTCGGCGTTCCTAATCAATGAAGGACATTCATGCCAACAAGAGTTCCAGCAGAAGAAGGATATTTGCTTCAAGAAGAACTCCAGCAGCAGTAAGACGTCATGCCAATCAGTGTTCTAGCAGCAGCAGGACATCCATGCCAAGCAGAGTTCCAGCAGCAGCAGGACATCCATGCCAAGAAGAGTTCTATCAGCAGTAGGACACTCATGATGAGTTCTAGTAGCAATAGGATAGTCGCGACAAGAAGAATTCTAAGGGCAGAAGGATAGCATTCAAAGTCCTAGTCCTACAAGGATTAGGCAAGAGGAAGTGCAGGTGCTGTAGAAAACAAGATAAAGTAGGAATTCTAGTCTAAGTAGCAATTCAAGAAAGACCAAGAATCCTTGTAGGATTAGGGCACAAAGGATAATGTCTATCTTGATAATGTTTTATTTGACTTAGAAAAGCTTGTTGACTTAGGAAAACATATCCTAAGTGGATAAGGAACCTAAGTACTAGTTAAATTAGGGATAAGGCTGTCTTAGGACTATAAATACAGCCCATTATTTGTGAGGAAGACATAAGCTACGAATTTTGTTATTTTGTCATTCATTAATCAAGAATCAAAGGTAAGCATTCTTGCTTCCATTCTTGTTATATTTCAGTTATCTTTTAAGAGTTATCTTGAGATAACTTGGGTTTAAGTCAAGGTTAAGAGTTGTCTTCCTTGCTTAAGAGCTAAGGTTGAAGTTAAGAGTTGTCTTCTTCAACCAAGGAAAGTTGTGATAGGTTTAAGAGTTGTCTTGCCTATCCAACATATCTTTATATACATTAGTTAACCCGAAGGACAGCTTAAGGGATATAAAATAAGAAAAGAACTCAAGATTCAAATGGTACAGCAAGTTAGGAAGGATTTCAGTAGGCGTGCTGACCCTTAAGGTGTAGAAAAGATGGGGAAAAAAATCAGGACCCCAACAATTTGGCAGTGTGTGAAATGATTTTCTGGGAGCAACTATAAGTGCAGCAGAATCATCGGGTGTGGCAGCATCGTCGAGCACGTTCGACAATGAGCAGAACAAACTTTCGGAAGCGACCAGAACAGGCCCACAGGTGTGGCAGCACTGTCGGGTGCATACAGCAGTGTGTAGGACGAACTTCCGGGAGCAACTGGAACATCCCTGCAGGTGCGGTGGAGGCTTCGGGTGCATTAGTCAGTGCGTGGGATAAATGTCCCTAGGCAATGGAACATCTCAGCAGGTGTGGTCAGCATTGCATGGGACAAGGTTCTGGGAGTGACTGAAAAATCCCTGCAGGTGTGGCAGATCCATCAGGCGCATTTGGAAGTGTGCAGGATGAACTTCTGTGATTGACCCGAACATCCCTGCGGGTGTGTTGAACAGTGTGCAGGACAAACTTCCTTGAGCGACAAGGTCATCCTTGTGGGCTGGTTGAACAATGCAAAGCATGAACTTCTGGGAGCAACCACAGCATCCCATCGGACACAGCAAAAGTGCTGGGCGCGTTCGGCATTTCACTGGATGAACTTCCAAGAGCAACCAGAACATCCCCACGGGCACAGCAGTGCTGCTGGGTGCATTTGGCTGTGCATGGATCGAACTTCCAGGTGTGACCTGAGCATCCCTGCGAGCGCAGCAGCAGCATCGAACACATTCAGCAGTGCACAGGATGATCTTCTGCGAGCGACCGGAACATCCCTGTGGGCGCAGCAGAGGCGTCAACATGTTCTGCAGTGGACTGGACGAACATCTAGGAGCGACCAGAACATTGCCGCAGGTGTGTCAGCAGCATCAGACACATTCAGCAGGGTGCAGAACGAACTTAAGGGAGCAACCGGAACATCCCTACTAGTGTGGCAATGAAGTCGGGCATGTTTGGCAGTGCATGGAATGAACTTCCGGAAGCGATCAAAACATCCCTGTGTGTGCGGCAGCGGCGTTGGGCACAATTATGTTAGGGTCCCGATTTTTTTCCCCAACTATTCTACACCTTAGGGGTCAGCACGCCTACTGGAATCCTTCCTAACTTGCTGTCCCGTTTGATTCTTAAGTTCTTTTCTTATTTTATATCCCCTAAGCTGTCCTTCGGGTTAACTAACATATATATAAAGATATGTTGGATAGGCAAGACAACTCTTAAACCTTTCACAACTTGCCTTGGTTGAAGAAGACAACTCTTAACTTCAACCTTAGCTCTTAAGCAAGGAAGACAACTCTTAACCTTAACTTTAGCATTCTTGCTTATATTCTTGTTTATATTTTGGTTATCTTTTAAGAATTGTCTTGAGATAACTTGGGCTTAAAGCAACATGAAGAATTGTTTTACTTGCTTAAAAGGTTAGGTTGAAGTCAAGAGTTGTCTTCTTCAACCAAGGCAAGTTGTGATAGGTTTAAGAGTTTTCTTGCCTATCCACCATATCCTTTTATCATTAATCTATCCCAAAGGAAAGCTTAGGGGACTGAATCCAAGAAAAGAACTCAAGAATCAAACGGGACAGTAAGTTAGGAGGGTTTAGAGGTTGTGCTAACCCCTAAGGTGTAGAAAAGTTGGGACAAGAAATTGGGACCCCAACAGTTCAGTAGTGCATGAGACAAACTTTCGGGAGCTACTGGAACATCCCTGCAGGCGTGACAGAGGCATCAGGTGCATTTGGTAGTGTGCGTGACAACTTCCAGGAGTGACTAGAAAATTACCGCAGACTTGGGCGAGGCATTGGATAAATTTGGAAGTACTTGGGATGAACTTCCAGGAGCGACCGGAACATGCCCCCAGTCACGGCAGAGGTTTTTGGCACTTTGGGCAGTGCATGGGATGAACTTCTGGGAGCGACCAGAACATCTCCATGCACAGGGCAGAGGCTTCGGACGAGTCAGGCAATGCACAGGATGAACTTCCGAGAGCAATCAAAGCATCTGTGTGAGTGCAGCAGCAGTGTCGGGCATGTTTGGCTGTGCATGGGGGTGAACTTCCGGGAGCAACCGGAACATCGCTGCATATGTGGCACCAGTGTTGGGCACATTCGACAGTGCACGGGATGAACTTTTGGGAGGGACTGAAACATCCCCATAGGCATGGCAGAAGCTTCGGGCGCATTGGGCAGTGCACAGGATGAACTTCTGGGAGTAACCAGAACACTGCCGAACGTGTCCGACGACTCTACCAAGCCCATGGGAATTTTTCAGTTGCTCTCAGAAGTTCCTCTGTGCACTGGTGAATGTGAACAACGCCGCTGCCAAGCCCATGGTAATGTTCCTGTCACTCTCGAAAGTTCATCCCATGCATGGTTGACTGCGCCCGATGCCTTTGCCGGTCCTGCAGGGATGTTCCTGTTGCTCCCAGAAGTTCGTCCCGTGCACTGCCCAACTTGCCTGAAGCATCTGCTGTGCCCATGGAGATGTTTTGGTCTCTTCCAGAAGTTCATCCCGCGTATGGTCGAACCTGATGACGCCTCTTCCTCGCCTGTGGGGATGTTCTCATTGCTCCCGTAAGTTTGTCCCAAGCACTGCCGAACATGCCTGACACCTCTGCCAAGCCTGTGGGGATTTTCCAGTCACTCCTGTAAGTTCGCCCAGTGCATAGCCAAATGCGCTTGACGCCGCTGCCATGCCCACGGCGATGTTTTGATCGCTTCCAAAAGCTCATCCCGCGCATGCCCAACCCGACCGACGCCTCAGTCTCACCCGCTAGAATGTTCCGCTCACTCTTGCAAGTTTGTCCCATGCACTGCCCAACATGCCCAAAGCCTCTGCCACACCCACGGGGATGTTTTGGTCACTCCTGGAAGTTTGTCCCGTGCACTGCCGAACGTGCTCAACACCTCTGCTGCGGGGTTGTTTTGGTCGCCCCTGGAAGCTCATCCCTGCTGAACACACATGATGCCTCCGCTGCGCCTGCGGGGATTTTCTTGTCACTCCCGGAAGTTCGTCTCAAGCACTGCCGAACGCGTCCGATGCCTCTGCTGAGCCCACGGGGATTTTCTGATCGCTCTCAGAAGTTTGTCCCATGCACTGCTGAACCTGCCTCACGCTTCTGCTGCACCCACAGAAATGTTCTGGTTGCTCCCAAAAGTTCTTCCCGCGCATTGTCAAAGGCGACCAATGCCTCTCCCGAGCCCACGGGAATGTTCTGGTCCCTCCTGGAAGTTCGTCCCGCACACAGCCGAGTGCCCCCGATGCCTTGGCTGTGCCTGCGGTGATGTTCTGATCTCTCCGAAAAGTACGTCCCGTGCACTGCTGAATGTGCCTGATGCCTCTGCTGTGCCAGCAGGGATGTTCCGGTCTCCCTCAAAAGTTCATCCCGCGCACTGCCGAACATGTACGACACCTCTGCTGCGTCCGTAGAGATATTCCGGTCACTCTTGGAAGTTCATCCCATACACTGCCGAACCCGCCTGACACTTCTGCCACTTCCATGGGAATGTTCTGGTCACTGCTGAAAGTTGCTCTGGCGCACTGCCAAATGTGCCCATGGGGATGTTCTGGTCACTCCCATAAGTTTGTACCAAGCACTGCCGAGTGCATCCAATGCCTCTGCCGAGCTTGTGGGGATTTTCAGGTCGCCGCCGAAAGTTCATCCTGCACATTGCCAAATGCACCCAATGCCACTGCCATGCCTGCAGGGATGTTCTGTTTGCTCCTTGAAGTTCGTCCCGTTCACTGCCGAATGCAACCGACATCTCTGCCATGCCCATGAAAGTTTGTCTTGCACACTGCTCAACATGCCCGAAGCCCCTGCTGAGCCCACAAGGATGTTCCCGTCTCTTCCGGAATTTTGTCCCGCACTCTGCCCAACGTGCCAGAAGCCGCTGCCGATCCTGCTGGGATTTTCTGGTTGCTCATGGTAGTTCATCCCTTGCACTGACGAATGCACCCCACAACGCTGCCACGACTGCACAGATGTTCTGGTTGCTCCAGGAAGTTTGTCTCACACATTGCCCAACGTGCCCAACACTGCTTCTGCACCCACGGTGATGTTCTGGTATCTCCCCAAATTTAGTACCGTGCATTGCTGAACATGTCGTATGCCTCTGCTGCACAAGCGGGGATGTTCTAGTCGCTTCTGGTAGTTTGTCTCATGCACTGTCCAACATACTCGAAGCCCCTGCTGTGCCTATGAGGATTTTCTGGTTGCTCCCGGAAGTTCATACTGTGCACTACCAAAAGTGTTCAACGCCGCTGCCATGCCTGCAGGGATGTCCTGGTTGCTCCCAAAAGTTCATCCCATGCACTGCAAAACATGTCTGATGCCACTGCCGCACCCGTGGGGATGTTCCAATTGTTCCTGGAAGTTATTCTCCTGGACTGCAAAAGCACCGGAAGCCTCTGCCGTGCCTGGGGCGATGTTCTGGTAGCTCTCAACAGTTCATCCCACATCTGCCTAGCGCTTGATGCTGCTGCCGTACCCGTGGGGATAGTCCATCCCAAGCACTGCCAAAAATGTCTGACGCCTCTGCTGAGACCACAGGGATTTTCTAGTCGCTCCCGGAAGTTCATCCCATGCATCGCCGAATACACCCAACGCCATTGCTGCGCTCATGGGGATGTTTAGGTCACTCCCGCAAGTTCATCCCGCACACTACCCAATACGTTCGACACCTCTGCTGCACCCGCTGAGATGTGCTGGACGCTCCCAGAAGTTCATGCCATGCACTGCCCAACCCGTCCAAAGTGTCTGATGTGGCCCTAGGGGATGCTTCAGTCACTCTTGGAAGTTCATTTCACACACAGCTGAATGCGCTCCACGCATCTACATCACCCGTGGGGTGCACTGAACAAGTGCTGGAAGGCACTTTTGCACCCTTGGGGAGTTTCCATTCGCCCCCAGAAGTTCATCTCCATGCTGCACTGCTTAATGCGCCTAAAGCTTCTGCCGGGCTTGCAGGGATATTCCAGTTGCCCCCAGCAGTCGTCCCACGCACTACCGAATGTGCCCAACTTCACTGTTGTGCTCACGGGGAGTTTCCACTCGCTCCCGGAAGTTCATCCCGTGCACTGTCACATGCTTCAGAAGCCTCTGCTGTGCCCATGGGGATGTTCCAGTTGCTTCTGAAAGTTTGTCCTATGCACTGCCGAACAGCCCAATGCCACCACCCACAGGGATGTTCTGGTCGCACCAAGAAGCTCATCCCCTGCACTAGCTAATTGGCTTGAAGCCTCTGCCGCGCCCGTGGGGATATTCTGGTTGAACCCAGAAGTTCATCCCATGCACTAATGAACATGCTCGATGCCGCTATTGTGCCCACGAGGAGTCTCCAGTTGCTCCTGGTACTTCGACCTACACACTGCCGAATGTGCCGGAAGCCACTGCCGTGCTCGTGGGGATGTTCCAGTCACTCCCAGAAGTTTGTCCTGTGCACTGCTGAATGCGCTCGATGCTGCTGTCATGCACGCAGAGATGTTCTGGTTGCTCATGGCAGTTCATCCCGCACACTGCCCAACGTGCCTAAAGCCTAAGATGTGCCTGCGGGGATTTTTCGGTCTCTCGCGGAAGTTCATCCTACGCATTGCCGAACATGTCTGATGTTGCTGCTGGCCTAGAGAGATGTTCTGGTCGCTTCTCGAAGTTCGTGCTGCACACCGTTGAATGCGCCCGATGCCTCTGTCATGCCCAATGGGATGTTCTGATTGCTCCTAGAAATTAGTCCCATGCATGACCAAACGTGCCCGATGCCACTGCTGCACCAGCGGAGATGTTCGGGTCAATCCTAGAAGTTCCTCTCGTGACTCCCAAATGCGCTCGATGCCATTTTCTGCACCTGCGGGGATGTTCCGGTTGCTCCCGGAAGTTTGTTTTGCGCACTTCCAAATGCTCTCAATGGCACAGCCATGCCTGTAGGAATGTTCTGACTGCTCCGGATGTTCATCCTGCGCACTGCTGAATGCCCCCTATGCCTGTGCCACGCCTGCGGGGATCATCTGC
This sequence comes from Xylocarpus granatum, assembly GCA_019650275.1. NCBI lineage: Eukaryota > Viridiplantae > Streptophyta > Magnoliopsida > Sapindales > Meliaceae > Xylocarpus > Xylocarpus granatum. Next base: position 87,404 of record BNST01003034.1, read on the forward strand.
TCGGTCTTGGAAGTTTGTTCCGAGCACTGTTGAACGCATCCGATGCGTCTGCTGAGCCCGCAGGGATTTTCTGGTCGCTCTCAGAAGTTCATCTTGAGCACTGCCGAACGTGTCCAACATCTCTGCCGAGCTCATGGGGATTTTTCGGTTGCTCCTGAAAGTTCATCCTGTGAACTGCCAAATGCGCCTGATGCCTCTGCCACTCCCGCAGGGATGTTCAAGTCACTACCGGAAGTTCATCTTGCCCACTGCTGAACGCTCTCAATGCCGCAGCTGCGCCCATGGGGATGTTCCTGTCACTACTGAAACTTCGTCTGGCGCACTGCTGAGCGCGCTTGACACCTGTGCGGTGAGCACAGGGATGTTCCGGTTGCTCCCGAAAGTTCATCCCACACACTGCCCAATGCAAGAAAAGCCTCTGCATTTATCCTGCACACTGCCAAATGCATTGGATGCCGCCACCAGACCTGTGGGGATTTTCCGGTCAGACCTGGAAGTTCATCCCCCACACTGACCAATGGTCCCGGCACAGGGATTTTTCAGTAACTTCTGGAAGATCGTTAGGTGCACTGCCGAATGCACCAGATGCTGCCACCATGCCGGTGTTGATGTTCCAGTTGCTGCTTGAAGTTCATCCCACACACTGCCGAATGTGTCCAATGCTGCTTCAATACCTGCAGGGATGTTCAGGTTGCTCCTAGTAGTTTGTTCTGTGCACTGAACAAGCGCTGGAAGCCGTTTTTGCACCCGTGGGGAGTTTCCAGTTGTCCCTAGAAGTTCATCCCGTGCACTGCTTACCTCAAGCTTCTGCCAGGCCCGCAAGGATGTTCCAGTCAACCCCAAAAGTTCATCCCATGCACTACCGAACACGCCCAACTTCATTGTTGCACTCACAGGGAGTTTCCAGTCACTCCCAGAAGTTCATCCGCTGCACTAATCAATGGGCTTGAAGCCTCTGCAGCGCCTGCAGAAATGTTCTTGTCATTCCTGGAAATTTGTGCTGCACACTATCGAATGCGCCTGATGCCTCTGTCATGCCCACTGGGATGTTCTGATTGCTCCCAGAAGTTAGTCCCATACGCAGCCAAATGCGCCTGATGCCGCTGTTGCACCAGCAGACATGTACGGGTCAATCCTACAAGTTCCTCTCGGACTGCCAAATGTGCTTGATGCCATTTTCTGCACCTGCGGGGATGTTTGGGGTCACTCCCAGAAGTTTGTTTCGCGCACTGCCAAATGCTCTCAATGCCGCATCCATGCCCGCAGGAATGTTCTGGCCGCTCTGGAAGTTCTTCCAGCACATTGCTGAATGCCCCTGATGCTGTGCCACCCCTGCAGGAATCTTCTGGTTGGTCTTGGAAGTTTGTCCTGAGCATTGCTGAATGCATCCGATGCCTCTGCTGAGCCTGCAGAGATTTTGTGGTCGCTCTTAGAAGTTCATCTCAAGCACTGTCGAACGTGTCCAGCACCTCTGCTGAGCCCACGGGGATTTTCTGGTTGCCCCCAAAAGTTCGTCCCGTGAACTGCTGAATGCGCCCAATGCTTCTGCCACTCCTGCAGGGATGTTCCAGTCACTACCCGAAGTTCATCCTGCCCACTGCCGAACACTCTCAATGCCGCAGCTGCGCCCATGGGGATGTTGCTGTCGCTACTGGAACTTCGTCTGGCGCACTGCTGAACGCGCCCGACACCTCTGCCGTGAGCATGGGAATGTTCCGGTCGCTCCTAAAAGATCATCCTGCACAATGCCAACATGCCCAAAGCCTCTGCCGCTTCTTGAAGTTTGTCCAGCATGCTGCCTAACATGTCCAATACTGCTGCTGTGCCAGTGGGGATGTTCTGGTCGCTTCCAGATGTTTGTCCTGTGCACTGCCGAACGTGGCCAGCGCATCTACTGTACCATAGGGATGTTCTGGTTGCTGTCACAACTTCATCCCGAGCACCGCTGAATGCGTCCGATGCCTATTTCGAGCCCGTGGGGATTGTCTAGTTGCTCCTGGAAGTTTGTCCCCCACACTGGAAAATGCACCCAATGCCGCTGCCTTGCCCACAGGGCTGTTTGGGTCACTCCCGGAAGTTCATCTCGCGCACTGCCCAATGTTCTTGAATCCACATGTGTGCTCGCTGGGATGTTCTGGTCACTCCTGAAATTTTATACTCCACACTGCCAAACATGTCCGACACTGCTGCCGCCAGCTGGGAGCTTTGGGTCATTCTGGAAGTTCATCCTGCACACTGCCAAATGTGCCTGACAACACTGCCACACCTGGTGGGATGCTCCAGTTGCTCTCGGAAGTTCATCTCATGCACTGCCGATATCTACAACGCCGCTAACGCGCCCACAGAGATGTTCTGGTCGCTCCCAGAAGTTCATCCCGCTCACTGCCGTACTGTTGGGGTCCCAATTTTTTCCCAACTTTTCTACACCTTAGGGGTCAGCATGCCTACTGGAATCCTTCCTAACTTGCTGTCCTGTTTAATTCTTGAGTTCTTTTCTTATATTTACGTCCCCTAAGCTGTCGTTCAGGTTAACTAATATATATAAGATATGTTGGGTAGGCAAGACAACTCTTAAACCTATCACAACTTGCCTTGGTTGAAGAAGACAACTCTTGACTTTAATCTTAGCTCTTAAGCAAGGAAGACAACTCTTAACCTTGTCTTAAGCCCATGTTATCTCAAGACAACTCTTAAAAGATAACCAAAAACATAAACAAAAATGTGAGCAAGAATGCTAACTTTTGATTCTTGATTATTGAATGAAAAAATAACAAAATTTTTTCTGCCCACTGCCTTTCCTGCATATTTAGGTTCTCAACACAAACATGTCCGACACCTCTGCCACGCTTGCTCCTGGAAGTTCATCACACGCACTGCCCAGTGCATCGATGCCTCAGCCATGCCCGCGGGGATTTTCCGATCGATCCTGAAACTTTGTCCCCTGCACTGCCTAATGTGCCTGAAGCCTCTGCCGCACATACAAAGATGTTCTGGTTTCTCCTGGAAGTTCTTCCTGCACACTGCCCAATGTGCCCGAAGCCTCTGCCACTTACGCGGGGTTGTTGTGCCTGTTCCTGGAAGTTCATCCCGTGCACTGTCAATTCATCCCATGCACTGCCAAATGCACCCTATGCCTATGCTGCTCCACCGAGGATGTTCGGGTCTCTCCTGGAAGTTCATCCCGTGTACTGCTGAACACACCCGATGCTTCTGTAGCACCCGCGAGGTTGTTTTGGTCACTACCGGAAGTTATTCCCGTGCACTGCCAAACACACCCGATGCCTCTGCTACACTCGGCAGGATTTTCTGGTCACTCCTATAAGTTCATCCCATGCACTGCCCGATGTGTCTGATGCATCTGCCGAGCCCGAGGGGATATTCCCGTCACTCTCAAAAGATTGTCCCGCCCACCGCTGAACATGCCGAATGCCACAGCCACACCCACAGGGATGTTTCAGTCGCTCCCAAAAGTTCATCCCATGCACTGCTGAACGCACCCAATTCCACTGCCGCACACGTGGGGATGTTTCAATCACTCATTGAAGTTCAACTTGTGCACTGCCAAATGCATCACGAAGCCTGTGTTGCACCGGCGGGGGACGCTCCAGTTGATCTCATAAGTTCGCCCCCAAGCACTGCTGAATGCATCTAACACCTCTGCCAAGCCTGCAGGGACGTTGCGGTTGTCCCAAAAGTTTATCCTGTGCACTGCCGAATGCTGGCACTATGCCTGCAGGGATATTCTGGTTGATCCCAAAAGTTCGTCCCGTGCAGTGCTGAACTGTTGAGAACCTAAGTATGAAGGAAAGGCAATGGGCAGAAAATGGGGCGACAAAGGAGAGCATGGGCCAGAAAATGTGCATAACAAGGGTGATAACAGAAAGTATGCAGCCCAGCAGTGAAGCCCAACCAGTATTTGACTTAATGCTAATTAATGTAGGACACTCATGATGAGTTCCAGTAGCAATAGGATAGTCGCGACAAGAAGAATTCTAAGGGCAGAATGATATGCATTCAAAGTCCTAGTCCTAGAAGGATAAGCCAAGAGGAAGTCCAGCTGCTGTAGAAAACAAGATAAAGTAGGAATTCTAGTCTAGGTAGGAATTCAAGAAAGACTAAGAATCCTAGTAGGATTAAGACACAAAGGATATGGTCTATCTTGATAATGTTTTATTTGACTTAGAAAAGCTTGTTGACTTAGGAAAACATATCCTAAGTGGATAAGGAACCTAAGTACTAGTTAAATTAGGATAAGGCTGTCTTAGGACTATAAATACAGCCCATTATTTGTGAGGAGCTCATAAGCTACGAATTTTGTTATTTTCTCATTCATTAATCAAGAATCAAAGGTAAGCATTCTTGCTTCTATTCTTGTTTATATTTCGGTTATCTTTTAAGAGTTGTCTTGAGATAACTTGGGCTTAAGTTAAGGTTAAGAGTTGTCTTCCTTGCTTAAGAGCTAAGGTTGAAGTTAAGAGTTGTCTTCTTCAACCAAGGCAAGTTGTGATAGGTTTAAGAGTTGTCTTGCCTATCCAACATATCTTTATATATATATTAGTTAACCCGAAGGACAGCTTAGGGGATATAAAATAAGAAAGGAACTCAAGAATCAAACGGGACAGTAAGTTAGGAAGGATTTCAGTAGGTGTGCTGACCCCTAAGGTGTAGAAAAGTTGGGGAAAAAATTGGGACCCCAACATGAACGCACTTGACGCCTCTGCAGCACCGGCACCCATGGCGATGTTTGAGTTGTTCCTGGAAGTTCGTCCCGTGCACTGCCGAGCACACCCAATGCCTCAACTGTGCCAGCAGGGATGTTCCTGTCGCTCCCAGACGTTCATCCTGTGCACCGCAGAGCACATCTGATACCTCTGCTGAGCCCATGGGGATTTTCTGGTTGCTCCCGGAAGTTTGTCCCGTGCACTACAAAATGCGACTGAAGCCTCCACTGTACCCACTGGGATGCTCCGACCGCTCCCGAGAGTTCGCCCCACACACTGCCAAACATGTCCAATGCCACTGCCGTGTCTGTGGGGATCTTCCAGTTGATCCCGGTAGTTGTGCACAGCCCAACAAGCCCAAAGTCGCTGCCAATGCCACGGGGATGTTCCGGTCGCTCCCGAAAGTTCATCCCATGCACTGCCAAATGTGCCCAATGCCACTACCGCGTCCACAGGGATGTTCCGGTCACTCCCGGAAGTTTGTCCTGCGAACTGCCAAACATGCCCAATGCCTCTGCTGTGCCCGCAGGAATGCTCTGGTCGCTCCCAGAAATTCGTCCTGCAAACTACCCAACGCGCCTGAAGCCTATTCTGTGCCTGCAGTGATGTTCTGGTCGCTCCCAGAAGTTCATCCCACACACTGCCGATTGCAGTAAACACAGCTGCTGTGCCCGCGGGGATGTTCCAGTCGCTCCCAAAAGTTCATCCCGCCCACTGCCAAACTGTTGGGGTGCTGATTACTTGTCCTAACTTTTCTACACCTTAGGGGTCAGCACAACTTCTAAAATCTCTCCTAACTTGCTGTCCCGTTTGATCCTTGAGTTTCTTTCTTTAATTTACATCCCAAAGCTGTTGTTCAGGATTATTTAAGGACAAATAGATATGTTGGATAGGCAAGAAAACTCTTAAATCTATCGCAACTTGCCTTGGTTGAAGAAGAGAACACTTGACCTCAACCTAGGCTGTTAAGCAAGGAAGACAACTCTTCACCTTGTCTTAAGCCCAAGTTATCTCAAGACAACACTTAAAAGATAACTGAAATATAAACAAGAATGGAAGAAAGAATGCTAACTTGGCTTGGATTGCTTAATGCATCTCCTGTCAATGCTGGTTTTCTTCTTGGCTTGGATTTCTGCAGTCAATTAGGACTGAGTCAGAACCTGGCCATGCTTCATTGCATGCTGTGTGCGAGCTTGTTGCATGCACATTCTGGCCTGTTACTGCCTCTCTTGCTGTTTGACACCTCATGTGCATTCGCTTATGCTCCCTTTGCCTCCTAAGGTCCTCAATACAAGCGTGACCAATGCCTCTGCCGCACCCACGGGGATGTTCTGGTTGCCCCTGGAAGTTTGTATCGTGCACTGCCCAATGCACCCAAAGCCTCTGCTATGACCACAGGGATGATCCAGTCACTCCTGGAAGTTCATCTTGACACTGCCAAATGTGTCCAATGCCGCTACCGTGTGCGCGGGGATGTTCAGTTCGGTCTCCTAAGTTTGTCCCCTGTTCTGCTCAATGCACCCAAAGCCTCTGTTGCGCTTAGGGATGTTTCGGACGCTACCAGAAGTTCATCCCGTGCACTGCCCAACACGCCTGAAGCCTTTGCCGCGTTCGAGGAGATGTTCCGGTCGCTTCTGGAAATTCATCCTGCATACTACCCAACACACCAGAAGCCTCAGACTCACCCAAGGGGATGTTCCAGTCACTCTAGGAAGTTTGTCCCACGCACTGCCAAACATGTCCAACAAGTCTGCCCTGCCCATGGGGATCTACTCTTCACTCCCGGAAGTTCGTCCTGCACACTGCCAAACAAGCCCAACCCACTACCGTGGCCACTAGGATGTTCCGGTCGCTCCCAGTAGTTCATCCCATGCACTGCCGAATGCACCCAACACATCTGCCACACCTGCAGGGATGTTCCAGATGCTCCCGGAAGTTGTCCCACGCACAGCTGAATTTGTCCGATGATGCCGCTGTGCCCATGGGGATGTTCAAGTCTCTCCCCGAAGTTCATCTTGTGCACTGCTGAATGCATTCGATGCCACATTTACACCCGTTGAAATGTTCTGGTTGCTCCCGTAAGTTCATCCCATGCACTGCCGAATGTGCCTGATGCCGCTGTTGCGTGCATGAGTTGTTCTGGTCGCTCCAGAAGTTCGTCCCAAGAACTGTTGAACTAGCCCGGTGCCTCTGCCATGCCTGCAGAGATGTCCCAATCACCCCCGGATGTTTATCCTGAGTACTGCAGAACTCGTCCAATGCCTTTGCTGAGCCAACAGGGATTTTCTAGTCGCTCCCAGAAGTTCATCCCATGCACTGACAAACATACCTGACACTGCTGCCACACCCGACACTGCCCAACATGTCTGACACCTCTACCGAGCCCGTGGGGATTTCTTGGTCGCCCCTGAAGTTTGTCCCACACACTGCTGAATGCGCTGAAGCCTCTGATGTGACTGCAGGATGCTCTGGTCACTCCTGGAAGTTCATCACGAGCACTTACAAATGCATCCAATGCCTCTGCTGCGACTGCTGGGATGTTTCGGTTGCACCCAGAAGTTCGTCCTGCATGTTGCCTAACGCACCTGAAGCCTCTGCCAGACCAACAGGGATGTTCCGGTCGCAACTGAAAATTTTGTCCCTCGCTTTGCCTAGAGTGCCCGATGGCACTGCCGCAGCCGCAGGAATGTTCCGGCCACTCCTGGAAGTTCATCCCGACCATTGCCGAATGTGTTTGATGCCTCTGCCAAGCCCTAAGGGATGTTCCTCTTGCCCCCAGAAGTTCGTCCCACACACGGCTGAGCATGCTCGACACCACTGCCGCGCCTGCAGGGATGTCCTGGTTGCTCCCAGAAGTTTGCCCTGAGCACTGCCGAACAGATCCAGCTCCTTTGCTGAGCCCATGGGGATTTTTCGACCGCTCCCTGAAATTCGTCCCGCACACTGCTGAATGCATCTGAAGCCTCTGCCGCACCTGCAGGTATGTTCCGGTCGCTCCTAGAAGTTTATCCCACACACTGCCAAGTGTGCCCGATGCCTCTGCTATGACCGCGGGGATGTTCTGATCTTTCCCGAAAGTTGTCCCGTGCATGTCCAACGCTCCTGAAACCTCTGCAGCAACCATAGGGATGTTCTGGTAGCTCCCAAAAGTTCATCTTGTGCACTACCAAATGTGTCTGATGCCACTGCTGTGCCCATAGGGATATTCGGGTCGCTCCTAGAAGTTTGTCCAAGCAGTGTTGAACGCGTTCGACACCTTTGACGAGCCCGGGGGGAATTTTCTGTCACTCCCGGAAGTTCGTCCCATGCACTACCGAATGTGTTTGTTGCCTCTGTCATGCCCACAGGGATGTTCCGGTCGTTCCCCGAAGTTCGTCCCGTGCATGGCCGAATGCAGCCAACACCGTAGCCGCGCCCGCGGTGATGTTCCGATCGCTCCCAGAAGTTCATCCCGAGCACTGCTGAACATGCTGATGCCTCTGCTGAGCACTGGAACATTTCCATGGGCACGGCAGTGGTGTTGGGCTCATTGGGCAGTGCGTGGGACAAACTTCCAGGAGCAACCACAACATCCTCTCAGGCGCAGCAGATGCTTCGGGTGCGTTCAGCAGTGTGTGGGATAAACTTTCAGGAGTGACCAGAACTTCCCCTCGGGAGCGACAGAGGCTTCAGGCGCATTAGGCAGTGCACAGGATGAACTTCTGGGAGGGACCAGAACATCCCTGCAGGCACAGTAGAGGTGTAGGGCACATTGGCAGTGTGCGGGAGGAACTTCAGGGAGTGACTGGTACATTCCCGTGGGTGCAACAGCCATGGTGGGCGTGTTCAACAGTGCACAGGACGACATCAAGGAGCGACTGGAACATCACCATGGGTGGCGGAGAGGCTTCGGGCGCATTGGGCAGTCTGCAGGATGAACTCTTAGGAGCGACTGAAACATCCTCTCGGGGTGGCAGGGGCATCAGCCACATTCAGCGGTGCATGGGACAAATTTTTGGGAGCGGTCGGAACATCTCCGTGGGTGTGGCAGAGTCGCGGGGTGCATTAGGCAGTGCGTGGGATGAACTTCTAGGACCGACCAAAACATCCCCATAGGCACAGCAGCATCAGACATGTTCGGCAGTGCACTGGACAAACTTCCTGGATCGACCGGAGCATCCCTGTGGGCACGGAAGAGGCATCGGGCTTGTAGGGCAGTGTGGGGGATGAACTTCGCTGAGCAGAGAATCCCCGTGGGAGCAGCGGAGGCATCCAGTGCATTTGACAGTGCATGCTACGAACTTTGGGGAGCGACCGGAATATCCCTGGGGGCGCGGCAAAGGCATCAAGCACATTCCACAGTGTGCGGGATGAACTTCTGGGAGTGATTGAAACATCACCGTGGGTGCGGAAGAATCATTGGGCGGGTTTGGCAGTGCTTGGGATGAACTTCGGGGGGCCACTGGAAAACCCTGTAGGCAAGGTAGAGGCATTGGACATGTTCTGCCATGCACGGGATGAACTTCCAAGAGCGACCGAAAAATGCCACAGGGCCCAGCAGAGGTGTCAGACAAGTTTGGCAGTGCTTGGGACAAACTTTCGAGAGTGACCAGAACATCCCTGCAGGTGTGGTAGAGGCATCAGGTGTGTTTGGCTGTGCACGGGGAGAAACTTCCAAAAGTGACTGGAAAATGCCAGCGGGCTCGGCAGAGGCATCGAACAAGTTCGGCAGTGCTCAGGATAAACTTCCAACATCAACCAGAACATCCCAACAGGAGCGACAGCGGCATTGGGTGCATTCAGTGCACAGGACAAACTTTCAGGAGGGACCAAAACATCCCTGCGGGTGTGGTCATGGCATCACACACATTCATCAATGCACAGAACGAACTTCCAAGAGCGACTGAAACACCCCCGCAGGCATGGCAGAGGCTTTGGGCGCATTGTGCAGTGCATGGGACGAACTTCTGAGGCGACCAAAACATTCCTGCGGGCGTGGTGGCATCAGATAGGTTTGGCAGTGTGCAAGACAAACTTCTTGTAGCAACTGGAACATCCTCGCGGGCATGGAAGAGGCTACGGCCACATTGGGCAGTGTGGGGAATAAACTTCCAGGAGCGACCAGAACATCCCCACGGGTGCAGTGGAGGCATCGCTCACATTCAGCAGTGCATGGTACAACTATTGGGGAGCGACCAGAAGCATCCTTGTGGGAGGGGACAGTACTTTCGCAGTGTATGGGACGAACAACTGGGAGCAACCAGAAAATCCCCAAAGGTGTGGCAGAGGCATCGAGTGTGTTCAGTAGTGTGCAGGACAAACTTCTGGGAGCAACCAGAACAACCTCGCTGGCACGGCGGAGGCATCAGTCACATTCATCAGTGGGTGGTACAATCTTTGGCCGCCGACTGGAACATCCTCGCGGGAGATGAAGCGGCGTCAGACGCGTTTGGCAGTGTGTGGGATGAACTACAGGGGACAACCGAAAAATCCCCACAGGCACAACAGAGGCATCGGGGGTGCTTGGTAGTGCTCGGGATGAACTTTCAGAGTGACCAGAACATCCCCGCAGCGTGTGTTGGTTTGTGTGGGACAAACTTCTGAGAGTGATAGGAGCATCCGCTCGGGTGAGTCTGAGGCTTTGAGCGCATTGGGCTGTGCATGGGATGAATTTTTGGAAGCAACCAGAATATCTCCAAGGGAGCGTCAGAGGCTTCGGGCATGTTGGAAAGTGCATGAGATGAATTTCTGGTAGCAACCGGGACATCCTTGAGGGTGTGGCAGAGGTGTCGGGCACATGTGGCAGTATGCGTGATGAACTTCCGGAAGTGACCAGAATGTCCCTGTGAGCGCAGCAGAGACATCGGGTGCATTCGACAGTTCTCAGGATGAACTTGTGGGAGAGACCGGAAAAACCCGTGGATGTGGCAGTGGCATGGGGTGTGTTCTGCAGTGCGTGGGACGAACATCTAGGAGTGACCGCAAAATCCCTGCAGGCTGGGCAGGGACATCTGATGCATTCGGCAGTGCTGGAGACAAACTTCCGGGAGCGACTAGAAACATCCCTGAAGGCATGGCAGAGGAAAGGGGCACATTCGAGAGTGCTTGGGAGGAACTTCTAGGAGCAACTAGAACATCCCCGCAGGTGTGGCAGAGCTGTCGGGCGTGTTGGACACTGCACGGGACATACTTCCAGGAGCAACCAGAACATCTCCGCGGGCACGGTAGAGGCTTCAGGCGCATTAGGCAGTGCACGGGATGAACTTTCAGTAGCAACCAGAGCATCCTGAAGGGTAGAGCAACGGTGCCAGGCGCGTTCAGCAGTGCACAGGATGAACTTCCAGGAGTGACCAGAACATTCTCGCTGGCATGGCAGAGGCGTCGGGTGCATTTGCCTGTGAGCAGGACGAACTTTCGGGAGTGACTGGAAAATGGCAGCGGGCTTAGTAGAGGCATAGGACACACTCGGCAGTGCTCAGGATGAAACTCCAAGAGCGACTGGAACATCCCAGTAGCGACAGAAGCGTTAGACGCGTTCGGCAGTGCATGGGATGAACATCCGGAAGCAATGGGAATATCCCTGCAGGCGTGGCACTGGCATCAGACACATTCGGCAGTGCTTGCTACGAACTTCCAGGAGCAACCGGAACATCCCTGTGGGCATGGCAGAGACTTTGGGTGCGTTGGGCAGAGTACAGGACAAATTTCAGAGAGCGACTGGAACATCAGTGCAGCAGAGGCATTGTGTGCAGTCGACAGTGCATGTGATAAACTTCCAGGAGTGATAGGAACATTCCCACAGGCGCGGCATTGGCATGGGGTGCGTTCGGAAGTGTGGGGGACGAACTTCTGGTAACTTCCAGAACATCCCCCTGGGCACAGAAGAGTTGTTGAGCATGATCTTCAGTGCGTAGGACAAACTTCCGGAAGTGGCTGCAACATCCCTGAGGGCGCGGCAGAGGCAAGGGGCACAGTCGACAGTGGATGGGATGAACATCCGGGAAAGACCAGAGCATCTCCGCGGGTGCGGCTGAGGCATTAGGTGCGTTCAGCAGTGCACGGGATGAACTTCTGGGAGTGACCGGAGCATCCCTGTGGGTGCGGCAGAGGCATAAGGTGCATTCAGCAGTGCACGGGATGAACTTCTGGGAGTGACCAGAACATCCCCATGGGCGCAGCAGTGGCATCAGACACGTTCTACACTGCACGGGATGAAATTCCAGGAGTGACCAAAAAATCCCCACGGGCTCAGCAGAGGCATTGTACACGTTCAGCAGTGCTCGGAATGAACTTTCGAATGGTACTGAAACATCCCCGCAGGCATGGCAGAGGCATCGAGTGCATTCAGCAGTGCGGGATGAACTTCCAAGAGTGATCAGAACATCTCTTGATTGGGCAGTGTGTGGGACATACTTTCGTGAGTGACTGGAACATCCCGACGCTGAAGACCAACTTCTGGAAGCAACCATAACATCACTGCAGGCACAGCAAGGCTTCGGCGGCATTCGGCAGTGTGCGGGATGAACTTTTGAGAGCCAATGCAACATCCCCACAGGTACGGCATTGGCATTGGACACATTCGGCAGTGTGCGAGATGAACTTCCAGGAGTGATCGGAACATCCCCGTGGGTGCAGCAGAGGCTTCGGGCAGGTTGGGCAGTGTGCAGGATGAACTTCCAGAGCTAGTGGAACATGCCTGCAGGTGTGGCTGAGGTGTCGGGCACTTTTGGCAGTGCCTGGGAGAAACTTCCGAGAGCAACCAGAACATCCCTGCTGGCACGGCACAGGCATCAGGTGCATTTGGCAGTGTGTAGGACTAACTTTTGGGAGCGACCAGAATATCCCTGCAGGCACAACAGCGGCATCGGGTGCACTCGGAAGGGCATGGGACAAACTGCTTCGAGCAACCGGAACATTCCCACGGGCACGGCAAAGGTGGTGCATTGGGCTGTGTCCAGGACAAATGTCTAGGAGCACCAGAACATCCCCACAAGCATGGCAGAGGTGTTGGGTGCATTTGGCAGTGTGCAGGATGAACTTCTGGAAGCGACCGTAATACCCCACGGGCACAACAGCATCGTTGGGCATGTTTGGTAGTGTGCAGTACAAACTTCCGGGAATGATCGGAACATTCACACAGGCAAGGCAGAGGTGTCGGGCGGGTTCGGCAGTGCATGGGATGAACTTCCAAGAGTGACCGGAACATCTATCCACTTGAGATAAGCTATCCTTCAGGATTAACTAATGATAAAAGGATATGTTGGATAGGCAAGACAACTCTTAAACCTATCACAACTTGCCTTGGTTGAAGAAGACAACTCTTGACTTCAACCTAAGCTCTTAAGCAAGGAAGACAACTCTTCACCTTGTCTTAAGCCCAAGTTATCTCAAGACAACTCTTAAAAGATAACCAAAATATGAACAAGAATATAAGCAAGAATGCCAAACCTTGATTCTTGATTAATGAATAAATTACAAATTCGGAGCATATGTCCATGCTCACAAATAATGGGTTGTATTTATAGTATTGGACAACCTTTTCCTAATTTAACTAGTACTTAAGTTCCTTATCCACTTAGGACAAGTTTTCCTAAGTCAACAAGATTTCCTAAGACAACTAGAATCTTATCAAGATAGACCTTATCCAAATGTTTCCTAATTCTACTAGGATTCTTGGTCTTCTTGATTGACTAATCCTACTTTGACTAAACTTCTTTATCCTTATCTTATCTTATCTCCTACAGCTGCTGGTCTTTATCTTGTTGTTTCCTTCTAAGATTAGGACTTCCTTATGGCATGTCCTTCTGTCCCAAGACTTCTTCTTGACATGAACAACTTGTTGAAGCTAAACCCTTCATGACATCCTGCTGCTGCTCGAGTTCTTCATGCCATACACATTCTTCTTCTGCTTTGAATTGCACCATTCGTATCCTGCTGATGCTGGAGTCCTTCTTGGCTTGGATGTCCTTGGTCAATTAGGACAAAGTCAGAACCTGGCCGTGCTTCACTGCATGCTCGTGTGCAAGATTGTTGTGTGTATGTTCTGGCCCGTAACTGCCTCTCTTGCTGCTTGGTGCCTCTCTGCATCCTCCTATGCCACTCATGCTCCCTTTTCCTCCTAAGGTCCTCAACAATTCCCCTTTCTTGAAGACTCACCTTGTCCTCAAGGTGGAAATTAGGGAACCATTGTTGGATATCATCATAGTCTTCCCATGTTGCTTCATCCTTGGGCAAATGACTCCACAATATGAGTACTCTCCATACTGGCCTTCTATTGCGCCCATAGCTTACTATACAAAATCCTAAGGCTTCCTTCAGTTGCTGCCCAAGGTGATCTTCCCTGAAAATGTCGGGCAGTCCCTCATTCACTTGTCTCACATCTCCTATCTTCTTCCTCAACAATGAAATGTGAAACACCGATGTAGTTTGAAGGTTAACGGTAGTCTTAGGCGATGAGCTACTGCTCCAATATGCTCAACTACCTCATACGGTCCAAAATATTTTCTAGCCAACTTTGCTGTAGTTGGCTTTCCGGCCTTTATCTTCCTTCTAGGATGGATTTTAAGATAGACATAGTCACCTACCTTAAATTCTTCTTCCTTCCTCCCTTTGTCCACTTGTCTTTTCATTTGGTCCCTTGCTTGCTCAAGCTCATGCTTGAGTTTCTTCAAGACATCATCTCTTGACTGAAGTGCAACATCCACTTCATGTATGCTGCTGTTCCCCATGGTATAGCTTGACATTCCCAGGGGGTAACCTTCCATATACGGCTTGGTATGGTGTCATCTTGATTGCCGCATGATAGGTAGTATTATACCACAGTTCTGCCCATGGTATGTACTTCTCCCAATCATTTTGATGATCATGGCAAAAACACCTTAAGTACTACTCTAGGGTTTGATTGGTTACCTCACTTTGGCCATCTGTTTGTGGATGAAAGGTGGATGAGGCAACCAAGTTGCTGCCGAGCTGTGTGAAAAGCTCCTTCCAGAAACTTGCTCATGAAAACAGTATCTCTATCAGACAGCATTGTCTGTGGTATGCCATGAAGTCTTACCACGTTTTTGATGAACTCTGCTGCGCCCATAGGGATATGCCAGTTGCTCCCGGAAGTTCATCTGCGCACTGCAGAACACGCTGAATGACTCTGCTGCACCTATGGGGAAGTTTTCGTTACACCTGGAAGTTCATACTGCAGATTGCCAAATGAGCCCGATGCCTTCGCCGCACCTGTGGGGATGGTCTGGTTGGTCTTGGAAGTTTGTCCCGTGCACTGCCCAATGTGCCCAAAGCCTCTGCCGCATCTGCAGGGATGTTCTGGTCACTCCTGAAAGTTCATCCCGTGCAATGTCGAATCAAGATGATGCCTCCGCTGCACCCGTGGGAATGTTCTGATTGCTCCCGATAGTTCATCCTGTGCACTGCCAAACACACCCGATGCCTCTGCCTCGTCTGTAGGGATGATCCGGTCGCGCCCAAAAGTTCATCCCAAGCACTAACGAATGCGTCCGATACCTCTGCGGTGCCTGGAGAGATGTTCCAGTCACTCCCAGAAGTTCATCCTGTGCACTGCAAAACGAGCCTGACCCGCTGCTGCGCCTGATAGGATGTTCCAGTCGCTCCCAGAAGTTTGTCCTGCACACTGCCAAATGAGCCCGACACCTCTGCTGTACCCATGGGGATGTTCTGGTCACTCCCTGAAATTCATCCCATCCACTGCCAAACAGACCTGAAGCCTCTGCTTTGCTCCTGGGGATGCTCTGGTCAATGCCGGAAGTTCGTCCTGTGCACTGCCCAACTTGCCCAAAGCCCCTGCCATGCCCCGAGGAATGTTCTGGTTGCTCCCAGAAGTTTGTCCCGAGCACTGCCGAATGCATCTGATGCCTCTGCCATGCTCACGGGGATGTTCCGGTCTCTCCTGGAAGTTCATCCCAATCTCTGCCGAATTTGTCCAATGCATCTGCTGAGCCCATGTGGATTTTCAGGGCGCTCCCTGAAGTTCATCCCCACACTGCCCAACATGCTGGAAGCCTCTGCCGTGCCTGCAGCATGTTCCGGTTGCTTCCGAAGTTTGTCCTATGCACTACCCAACACGCCCGAAGCCTCTGCTATACCCGTCGGGAAGTTCCAGTTTCTCTGGGAAGTTTGTCCCATGCACTGCTGAACGTGCCCGACACCGCTGCTGTGTCCCGGGGGATGTTCCGGTTGCTCCCCAAAGTTTGTCCTGCACACTGCCAAATGTGCCTGACACTGCAGCCGTGCCCGCGGGGCTGTTTTAGTTGCTCCTAGAAGTCCATCCCACACAATGGTGAACGAGCCCAACACCTCTAACGCACCCATGGGGATGTTTCGGCCACTAAAGTTCATCCAGTGCACTGCCAGACACACCCGACTTCTCTGCTGTGCTCGCGGTGATGCTGCAGTTACTCCCGGAAGTTTGTTCCCTGCACTGCCTAATGTGCCCTACACCGTCCAATGTGCCCTACACCACTGCCACGCAAGCAGGGATGTTCTGGTCGCTCCTAGAACTTTGCCCCACGCACTGCCCAACGTGCCTGAAGCCTCTGCTGCACTGTCGACGATGTT
The DNA here is from genome assembly GCA_019650275.1 of Xylocarpus granatum. Taxonomy (NCBI): domain Eukaryota; kingdom Viridiplantae; phylum Streptophyta; class Magnoliopsida; order Sapindales; family Meliaceae; genus Xylocarpus; species Xylocarpus granatum. The sequence goes on from BNST01003034.1 coordinate 103,690, forward strand.
CCGGTCACTCCCAGAAGTTCATTCTGCGCACTGGTGAACATGCCCAATGCCTCTTCCATGCCCGCGGGGATGTTCTGGTCACTCCCGGAAGTTCATCCCATGCACTGCCCAACGTGCCCGAAGCCTCTACCTTGCCTGCGGGGAAGTTCCGATTGCTCCCAGAAGTTCATCCTGCACACTGACAAACATGCCCAATGCCTCTTTCCGCGCCCGTGGGGATGTTCTAGTCACTCTGGAAGTTCGTCCCATGCACTACCCAATGCACCTGAAGCCTCCGACGTGCCAGCAGGGAAGTTCCAGTCACTCTTGGATGTTCATACCGCACACTGCCGAATGCACCCGATGCATCTGCCACACCCACGGGGATGTTCTGGTCACTCCTGAAAGTTTATCCTGCACACTTCCCAACACACCTGAAGCCTTTGGTACACCTGCAGGGATGTTCCGGTCATGCCGAAAGTTCGTCTCGAGCACTGCCCAATGTGTCCGAAGCCACTGCCTCGCCCACAGGCATGTTCCAGTCACTCTCGGAAGTTTGTCCCGCAGAGAGTGCACTGCCAAGGCAGCAAGGGGACAAGAGTGGCATAAGATGATTCCTGTGCACTGAGCAATGCACCCGACACTGCTCCGCGCCAGCGGGGATGCTCCGGTTGCTGCTGGAAGTTCATCCTGCGCCCACGGGAATGTTATTGGTCACTCTCGGAAGTTTTTACTGCACACTGTCAAACACACCTGACACCTCTGTTGTGCCAGTGGGATGTTCCGCTAGCTCCCAGAATTTCATCTCGCATACTGCCCACCATGCCTGACACCTCTGCTGTGCCTGCTGGGGATGTTCCAGTTGCTCCTAGAAGTCCGTCCCAGACGCTGCTGGATGGGCCCGACTGCCTTGTCGCACCCACAGGGATGTTCCGGTCGCTCCTCGATGTTCATCCCAAGTGCTTCCAAACACATCCGATGCCTCTGCCAAGCCTGCAGGGATTTTCAGGTCACTCCTAGTAGTTCATCCTGTGCACTGCCAAATAGGCCTGAAGTCTCTGCCGCACCTGCTGGGATGTTATGGTCGCTCCAGGAAGTCCCTCCTGTGAACTGCCAAATGCCTTTAAAGCCTCTACAGCACCCATGGGGATAATCCGGTCACTCCAGGAAGTTCATCCCCGTTCACTGCTGAACATGTCCGAAGCTGCTGCGGCACCCGCGGGGATGTTTTTGTCACTCCCAGAAGTTCGTCCTGAGCCTTGTCGAACTCGTCCAATGACTCTACCGAGCCCAAGGTGACTTTTCAGTCACTCCCGGAAGTTTGCCCCACACATTCCCAATGTGCCCGAAGCCTCAATGTGGCTTCCCTCAGGTGCGGAAGAGGCTTCAGGCGCGTTCGGCAGTGCATGGGATGAACTTCAGAGAGCGACCTGAACAACCCTGTGGGTGCAGCAGTGGCATTGGACACGTTCGGCAGTGCACAGGATGAACTTCCGGGAGCAACTGGAACATCCCTGCGGGCTCGGCAGAGAGATAGGGCATTTGGCAGTGCGGGATGAACTTCCAGGAGCAACCAGAACATCTCTAGAAACACAGCAGAGCCTTCGGGTGCCTTTGGCAATGCATGGAACGAACTTCCTGGAGCGAGCAGAACATCTCCACGGGTGCAGCAGTGGCTTCAAATGCATTTGGCAGTGTGTGGGATGAACTTCCGGGAGCAACTGGAACTTCATCACAGGAATGCCCAACAGCCTTTGCCGGCACCAAAAGCTAGTCTGAGAATGTGATGTATGTCAGCGCACCAAACTAGAAGGCGACAAGACAAAGGGGTTGTTACAGCCTTTGCCAGTACCAGGACAGGTTTGGGAAGACTTGACAATGGACTTCATCACAGGAATGCCCAACAGCAAGGGTTACATGGTGATATTAACCATAGTGGACAGACTCAGCAAGAGTGAACACTTTGTGCCACTCAAGCAACCCTACATGGCAAAACAAGTAGGCCAACAGTTCATCAAGAACATGGTAAGACTTCATGGCATACCATGGACAATGCTGTCCAATAGAGACACTGTCTTTATGAGCAAATTCTGGAAGGAGCTCTTCACACAGCTCGGCAGCAACTTGGTTGACTCATCCGCCTTTCATCCACAAACAGATGGACAAAGTGAGGTAACCAATCGAACTCTAGAGCAGTACTTAAGATGTTTTTGCCATGATCATCAAAACAATTGGGAGGAGTACATACCATGCAGCAATCAAGATGACCCCATATCAAGCACTATATGGAAGAATACCCCTGGGAATGTCAAGTTATACCATGGGGAACAGCAGCATACATGAAGTGGATGTCAGACTTCAATCAAGAGAAGAGGTCTTGAAGAGACAAGTGGATAAAGAGAGGAAGGAAGTGGAATTTGAGGTAAGTGATTATGTCTATCTTAAAATCCATCCTAGGCAGAAAAATCAAGGCTGGAAAGCCAACTACGACAAAGCTGGCTAGGAAGTACTTTGGACCATATGAGGTAGTAGAGCGAATTGAAGCAGTAGCTTATCGCCTAAGACTACCATTAAACTCCAAATTACATCCAGTGTTTCAAATTTCATTGTTGAAAAAAAAGATTGGAGATGTGAGACAAGTGAACGAGGGACTGCCTGACATTTTCAGGGAAGATCACCTGGGGCAGCACCCAAAGGAAGCATTGGGATTTTGCATAGTAAGCTATGGGCAATAGAAGCCAGTATGGAGAGTACTCATATGGTGGAGTCATTCACCCAAGGATGAAGCAACATGGGAAGACTATGACGATATCTAGCAATGTTTTCCTAATTTCCACATTGAGGACAAGGTGAATCTCCAAGTAAGGGGGATTGTTGAGGACCTTAGGAGGCAAAGGGAGAGTGAGCGAATGCACGCAAGGTGCCAGGCAGTAAGAGAGGAAGAAACAGGCCAGAAAGTGCGTGCAACAAGCCTGCACACAGCAAGCAGTGAAGCACAGCCAGGTTCTGACTCAGTCCTAACTAACTGCAGAAATCCAAGCCAAGAAGAAGACCAGCATTGGCAGGACATGCATGAAGCAATCTGAGCAGGAGAAGGAGATTGATGGCATGAAGAACTCCAGCAGCAGCAGGACGTCATGGCAAGTTTGACTTCAGCAAGATGTTCATGTCAAGGAGGAGTCTTGGAATGGAAGGACACGCCATAAGGGAAGTTCTAATCCTTGAAGGAAATGGCAAGAAGAAGTTCAGCAGCTGTAGGAGAGGAAATAAGATAAGGACAGAAAGACTTAGTCAAAATAGGAATTCTAGTCTAAGTAGGAATTCAAGAAGGACCAAGAATCTTAGTAGGATTAGGAAACAATGGGATAAGGTCTATCTTGATAATGTTTTAGTTGACTTAGAATACCTTGTTGACTTAGAAAAACATATCCTAAGTGGATAAGGAACCTAAGTACTAGTTGAATTAGGATAATGCTGTCTTAGGACTATAAATACAGCCCATTATTTGTGAGGAGAACATATGCTCCGAATTTTGTATATTTCTCATTCATTAATCAAGAATCAAGGTTAGCATTCTTGCTTCCATTCTTGTTTATATTTTGGTTATCTTTTAAGAGTTGTCTTGAGATAACTTGGGCTTAAGACAAGGTTAAGAGTTGTCTTCCTTGCTTAAGAGCTTAGGTTGAAGTTAAGAGTTGTCTTCTTCAACCAAGGCAAGTTGTGATAGGTTTAAGAGTTGTCTTGCCTATCCAACATATCCTTTATACATTAGTTAATCCCGAAGGACAGCTTAGGGGAAGGAAAATCCAAGAAAAGAACTCAAGAATCAAACAGGGACAGCAAGTTAGGAAGGTTTTTAGTAGGTGTGCTGACCCCTAAGGTGTAGAAAAGTTGTGGAAAAAAATCGGGACTCCAACAGTTGGCCAGTGTGCAGGACAAACTTTCCAGATCGACTGGAACATCCCCGAAGGTGCACCAGATGCTTCAGGCACATTGGACAGTATGCGGGACAAACATCCAAGAGCAACCGAAACATCCCCACGGGCACGGCAGTGGCATCAGACATGTTTGGCAGTGTGCAGGATGAACTTCCAGCAGTGACCAGAACAGCCCCGCAGGCGCTGCAGCGGTGTCGAGCGTGTTCGGTAGTGCAAGGAATGAACTTCCGGGAGTGACTGGAAAATCCAAGTTGGCACGCAAGAGGCATTGGGTGCATTTGGCAGTGCACAGGATAAACTTCTAGGAGCGACAAGAACAACCCTGCAGGTGCAACGGAGGCTTTGGGCGCATTGGGAAGTGCATGGGATGAACTTCTAGGATTGACCGAAACATCCCTTCAGGTGGGGCAGAGGCTTTGGGCGTGTTGGGTAGTGCACGGGATGAACTTGCGAGAGTGACCGGTACATCCCCGTGGGTACAGTAGAGGTGATAGGCACATTTGACAGTGGGCAAGATGAACTTCCTGGAGCGACTGGAACATCCTGGCAGGTTTGGCAGTGGTGTTGGGCAGTGTGCGGGACAAACTTCTGGGTGCAATCTGAACATCCTCGCTGGCACGTCAGTGGTGTTGGACACATTCGGATGTATGCGGGACAAACTTCCAGGAGTGACCAGAAAATCCTTGTGAGCACAGTAATGGCATCGGACACACTCGGCAGCGCGTGGGACAAACTTCCGGAAATGACCTGAACATCCCCACGGGCATGGCAGAGGCTTTGAACGTTTGGCAGTGCACGGGATGAATTTCGGGGAGCAACCGGAACATCCCTGCAGGCGCAGCAGAGGTGTCCAGTGCATTGGGCAGTGCACCAGACAAAATTCCAGGAGCAATGCAACATCCCCGCAGGTGTGGCAGTGGCGTTGGGCATGTTTGCAAGTGCGTGGGATGAAATTCCGAGAGCAAGCACAACATCCCCTCCAGCATGGCAGAAGCTTCGAGCGCGTTCAGCAGTGTGCAGTACAAACTTCTGGGAGCAACCAGAACATCCTTGCGGGTGCAGCAGCAGTGTCAGACACATTCGGCAATGCGTGGGATGAACTTCCAGGAGCGACCGGAACATCCCCGTGGGCACGGCAGAGGCCTGAGCCACGTTGGGTAGTGCATGGGGTGAACTTCCGGGTGTGACTGGAACATCCCTGTGGACGCTGTATAGGTGCCAGGTGCATTCAGCACTGCACTGGACAAACTTTCAAAAGAGACCAGAAAATCCCTGCAGGCTGAACAGAGCCATTGGAAGCGTTCGGCAGTGCCCAGAAAGAACTTCAGGGCAGAACATATCCACAGGCATGGCAGAGTCATCATGCGCGTTCAGCCGTGCATGGGACAAACTTCTAGGAGTGACTAGAAAATTTCCGCGGGCTCGGCAGAGGCATCGGACGCATTCAGCAATGGTTGGATGAACTTCCGAGAGCAACCGGAACATCTCTGCAGGCGTGGCAGAGGAATTCAGTGTGTTGACCAGTGCAGGGGATGAACTTCTAGGGGTGACCGAATCATCCACACGGGCGGGACTGGGGCATCATGCGGCTGGCACAGGATGAACTTTCAAGAGCGAATGAAAAATCCCCGCGGGTGCAGAACAGGTGTCGGACACGTTCAGCAGTATGCGAGACAAACTTCCATGAGCGACCAGAACATCCCCGTGCATGGCAGCCGGTTGGGCGTGTTCACCAGTGTGTGTGACCAACTTTTGGGAGCAACCAGAACATTTCCATGAGAGCGGCAGAGGCATTGGCCATGTTCAGTAGTTGGGCAGTGCACGGTTTGAACTTTTGGGAGTGGCAAAAACATCCCCACGGGCTCAGCAGAGGCACTGGGCGCATTTGGCAGTGCCCAACACGAACTTCCGGGAGTGACCAGAACATTCCCACAGGCGTGGCATAGGCGTCGGGCATGTTGGGCAGTGTGTGGGATGAACTTTTAGGAGTGACCTGAACATCCCTGCAGGCACAGCAGCATCATCGAGTGCATAGGCAGTGCATAGGATGAACTTCTGGGAGTGACCGAAAAATCCCTGCAGGTGTGGCAGAGGTGCTGGGCGCATTCAGCAGTGCGGGGGATGAACTTCTGGATGCAACCAGAACATCCCCACTGGCACAGCAGAGGTGTTGAGGACATTGGGAAGTGTGTTGGACGAACTTCTAGAAGCAACCAGAACATCCCCCTAGGCACGGCAGAGTCCTTGGATGTATTTGGCAGTGTGCAGATGAATTTTGGGTGCGACCAAAGGATCCCCACGGGTGTGGCAACGGTGTCTAGAAGTGCACGGGACAAACCTCGGGAGTAAAAAAAAATCCCTGCAGGCTCAGCAGATGCATCGGCTGCACTCGGTAATGCTCGGGATGAACTTCCGGGACCAACTGGAACTTCCCCGGGGGCATGACAGAGGCATTGGGTGCTCGGCAGCGTGCGAGATGAACTGCCAGGAGCAACAAGAACATCCCTGTGGGCACTGCAGAGGTGTCGGACGCATTCAGCTGTGCTCGGGATGAACTCTTCGGTGCAATTGGAATATCCCAACGGGCTCAGTAGAGGAGGTGGCTGCGTTAGGCAGTGCTTGGGACGAACTTCTGGGAGTGACCAAAACCTCCCCGTGGGAGGGATAGAGGCAATGGGCATGTTTGGCAGTGCACGGGACGAACTGCTGGGAGCAACTGGAGCATCCTGGTGGGTGCCGTAGAGGTGTCGGACATGTTTGGCAGTGCCCATGACGAACTCTCGGGAGCAACTGGAACATCTATACGGGTGTGGCAGCAGTGTCGGACGCATTCGGAAGTGCATGGAATGAACTTCCAAGAGCGATGGGAACATCCCCGTGCGTGTGGCAGAGGTGTCAAGCGTGTTCGGCTGTCTGCAGGACGAACTTCCAAGAGCGACCGGAACATCCTCGCGGGTACGGCAGTGGGTTGGGCGCGTTTGGCAGTGTCTGTGACGAACTTGCAGGAGCGACCGGAACATCCCCGCAGACGTGGCAGCGGCGTCAACAGTACACTGGACGAACTTCTGTAAGAACCTGAAAAATCACTGTGGGCTCGGAAGAGGAGTCGGACGTGTTCAACAGTGCCTGGGATGAACTTTTGGAACCGTCCTGTGCATCCCCTGGGCATGCCAGAGGCTTCCAACGTGTTGTGCAGTGCACAGGACCAACTTCCCGCTGCAACCAGAATATCCCCGTGGGTGTGGCAGAGACATCGAGTGTATTCTACAAAATGCACGATGAACTTCCGAGAGTGACCGAAACACCTACGTGGGCGCAGCAGAGGCATCAGATGCATTCAGCAGTTCTCAGGATGAACTTCCGAGAGTGACCGGAACATCCCCGCAGGCACGGTAGAGGCTTTGGGCACGTTCAGCAGTACGTGTGACAACCTTCTGGTAACGACTGGAAAATCCCCACGGGTGCAGCACCAGCATCAGGGGCATCCTGCAGTGCACAGGACAAACTTGTGAGATTGACCGTAACATCACTGCAGGAGCGGCTGAAGCATCGGATGCATTTGGCAGCGCGCAGGACGAACTTCCAGGGGTGACTGGAACATCCCCCCAGGCGTGGCAGAGGCTTCCGCCACCTTCGGCAGTGTGCAGGACGAACTTCCTGAAGCTGGCGTAACATCCCCCCGGGAGGGGTAGAGGCTTCCAGCGAGTTAAGCTGTGTGCAGGACAAACTTCCGAGAGCGACTGGAACATCCCCGTGGCTGCAGCAGCGGTGTTCGATGCATCCGGCAGTGTGCGGTATGAAGTTCCTGGAGCGACCATAAAATTCCCACGGGCTCAGTAGTAGCGTTGGACAGATTCAGCAGTGCTCAGGACGAATTTTCTGGGAGCGACTGGATCATCCCCACAGGTGCAGCAGAAGCATCAGGCACGTACGGTAGTGCATGGGATGAACTTTAGGGAGCAACCAGAACATCTCTGCTCACACAGCAGATTCTTCGGGTGCATTGGGCAGTGTGCGGAACAAACATCTCAGAGCCACCAAAACATCCCCATGAGTGTGGCAGCAGCATTGAACATGTTCAGCAGTGCGCGGGATGAACTTTTGGGGGCAACCGGAACATCCCCGTGGGTGCAGCAAACGCTTCGGGTGCATTGGGCAGTAGGCAGGACGAACTTCCAGGAGCAACTGGAACATCCCTGCGGGCTGGGCTGAGGCTTCAGGCGTGTGGGCCGGTGCGCGGGGCAAACTTCGAGGGCAACCCAAACATTCCAGCTTGCATCGGAGAGGCATCAGGCGCGTTCGTGTTGAGGACCTTAGGAGGCAAAGGGAGTGTGACAGAATGCGCACAAGGCGCCAAGCAGCAAGAGAGGCAGAAACAGGCCAGAGTGTGCGCAAACAAGCCTGCACGCAGCAAGAAGTGAAGCATGGCCAGGTTCTGACTCAGTCCTAATCAATTGCAGAAATCAAAGCCAAGAAGAAGACCAGCATTGGCAGGACACGCAGGAAGCAATCCGAGCAGGAGAAGGAGAGTGACGGCATGAAGAACTCCAGCAGCAGCAGGACGTCTTGAAGGTTTACTTCAGCAAGATGACCACACCAAAGAGAAGTCTTGGAGAGGAAGGACGCCACAGCAGAAGTCTAATCCAAGAAGGAAATGGCAAAGAAGAAGTCAGCAGCTGTAGGAAAGAAGATAAGATAAGGATAGAAGGACTTAGTCAAAGTAGGAATTCTAGTCTTAGTAGGAATTCAAGAAAGACCAAGAATCCTAGTAGGATTAGGAAACAATGGGATAAGGTCTATCTTGATAATGTTTTAGTTGACTTAGAAAAGCTTGTTGACTTAGGAAAACATATCCTAAGTGGATAAGGAACCTAAGTACTAGTTAAATTAGGATAAGGCTGTCTTAGGACTATAAATACAGCCCATTATTTGTGAGGAGGACATATGCTCCGAATTTTGTTATTTCTCATTCAATAATCAAGAATCAAAGGTTAGCATTCTTGCTCACATTCTTGTTTATGTTTTTGGTTATCTTTTAAGAGTTGTCTTGAGATAACTTGGGCTTAAGACAAGGTTAAGAGTTGTCTTCCTTGCTTAAGAGCTTAGGTTGAAGTAAGAGTTGTCTTCTTCAACCAAGGCAAGTTGTGATAGGTTTAAGAGTTGTCTTGCCTATCCAACATATCCTTATATATATTCGTTAACCCAAAGGACAGCTTAGGGGATGTAAATATAAGAAAAGAACTCAAGAATCAAATGGGACAGCAAGTTAGGAAGGATTCCAGTAGGTGTGCTGACCCTTAAGGTGTAGAAAAGTTGGGGAAAAAAATCAGGACCCCAACAAATTGGTGCTCTCGTTGAGAAATCAGCACAACCACCAGTTGAGAAGAAGCACAATGACCCCTATGAATTAGTGCTCTAAGTCAATTGCAAGGCATATCGGTTACCATGTCATCTAGGCAGCATTCACCCACACCACAGGAACAGACTGGGGAAGATTTCTCAGCCACCAACCGCGGAAGAATCCTTGCCTTGGAGAGGAACCAGAATGCTATCAATGACTCAGGTAGGTGATATCAAACACCAACTATCATCCATCATTCATTCTCTTGAACAAATGAAGAGAGACACACTCTGAGTGGCTGGAAAACAAGTCCAAACTGAGCAGGGCAGAAACAGCCACCTACCACAAACATTTAGGAGACTTCAATCCAAAATCACACAGCACCAAGTGCATGAGGAAGAATCTGACCAGAGCAACTTCCCTCTCAAGAAAGGGGGAAAAGGCACACAAGTTTGGGAAGCAGAAGGGAGACTTCACCAAACAAACACCTGCCCCATGATCGCTACAATATTATAGCGACGATGAGGAGGTGCTGGACAGAAGGCCCGCATCATGGCAACCAAGAAGGGTGCGGAATCACCCTGAGGCAGAACCATGGTGCACCACAAGAAGGGAGGATTGGCACTACGACAGCCCAAGCCATTACACACAGCCTAAGGTAAAAATCAAGTTCCCTACCTTTGAGAAGGGAGATCCAACCAAATGGATCTCCAAGGCTGAATTTTACTTTGAGAAACAAGGTATTGAAATAGGTGAAAGCCTACTGCCATGAGGTTATTCGCAACCATTAACGGAAAAACATTTTAGTGTTGATAGATAGTGGAGCTACTCATAACTTTATCAACTCAAAATTGGTAAAACACTTCAGCTACGTCCGAAAAAGATTGCACCCTTTGAGGTAAGAGTGGCAAGTGGACAGAAGCTCAAGTGCACACAAGTAATCTAGGCAGTAGCTATGCAGATTCAAGGAGTCAAAATAGAAGCAGAACTGCATGTGTTAGCCCTGGCAGGTCTTGATGTGGTTTTAGGCAATGCTTGGCTTAAAACCATAGGCAAGATAATGTTCGACTATGAATCCATGGCCATGCACTTCCAATGGAAGGGAAGGAACTGCACGTGGGAGGCATCCACCACCAATGCAGCACATCATTGTGAGGTAAGTACCCTTGAACGACTATACAGAAAAAGGGCACAATGTTTTGCGGTTCTCTTGGCCACAAAAGAGGAAAACACAGCCGAACATCATACACACGAAGACATACCAATAGGAGTAAGGAACCTACTGGAGCAATTCGGAGATGTCTTAGGAGAGCCACAAGGACTACCACCCTCAAGACATTACGACCATGCCATCCCATTAATCGATGAAACCAAGGCGATTAATGTAGCACGTTACTGGTATGCACACTTCCAAAAGAACGAGATTGAAAGACAAGTGGAAGAGATGCTACAACAAGGTATTATCTGACCTAGCACTTCCCCTTTTTCTTCTCCCATTCTACTTGTTAGAAAGAAAGATGGAACTTGGAGGTTTTGCATCGATTATCGAGGCACTCAACCAAGCAACTGTCAAGGATTGTTTTCTGATCCCAACAATTGATGATATGCTGGACGAGTTACATGGAGCAAAGTTGTTCACCAAGCTGGATCTCAAGGCCGGATATCATCAAGTACACATGAAAGAAGAGGATGTACAGAAGACAGCATTTCGGACTCATAGTGGACACTACGAGTACCTAGTCATGCCCTTTCGGACTATGCAATGCACCCTCCACCTTTCAAGCAGCCATGAATGACATCTTCAAACCTTATTTGTGCAGGTTTGTTTTAGTTTTCTTTGATGACATTTTGGTCTATTCCAGGAACCACAATGATCACATAGAACACTTAGCAAAAGTGCTAGAAGTGTTAAGAAGAAATTGTTTCATCATCAAGCCATCCAAGTGCACATTCATGCAAGAGGAGCTTGAATACCTCTGTCACATCATATCTGAAGATGGAGTGAAGGTAGACCAATGGAAAATAGGAGCCATGCAAACATGGCCAACTCCAAAGAATGTCACAGAACTTAGAGGATTTCTAGGCTTGACAGGCTACTACCGTTGATTTGTTCGCAAATACGTGCCATAGCAAAACCATTAACGGATTTGCTAAAGAAGGATGGATTCCTATGGACAGAGAAGAGTGAAGACGCATTCAAGTTGTTGAAGCAAGCTATGTGTGAGACCCCAGTGTTAGCACTGCCCGACTTCAACCAAACCTTCGAGCTTCACACTGACTCATGTCAAGATGGAATAGGTGCTGTCCTCAGTCAAGCCGGAAGACCTATTGCATACATGAGCAGAGTCTTAGGGCCCATGAAGAAGGAATGGTCAGTATACGCCAAGGAGATGTTGGCCATCATCCATGCAGTCAAGGTATGGCGACCTTACCTTCTTGGGAGGAAATTCCTAATCATTACAGATCAACAACCCTTGAGAAGCCTCATGGAGCAGAAAATTACCACCCCAGAACAGCAAAAGTTCCTTGTCAAGTTGCTGGGTTACGAGTATGAAATAATCTACAAGCCTGGCAAGGAAAACAAAGTGGCAGATGCATTGTCTAGAAGCAATGGAGGTCAAGCACTGTGGACAGCATGTGAGCCTAATGACGCATGCCTCACTGCCATCAGCGGAGCGGAGTGGAATGTATGGACAGAAATTAAGGAGGCAATAGAGATTGATCCTCAAAGCCAAGACTCACAGAGAAGATCAAGAATTTTGACCCTAAGGTTAGTAAATTCACCCTTAAAAATGGATATATTTGGCACAAACCAGCAGGTATATGTACCAAACATACCAGGACTAAGAGGAAAGATTTTGAATCACTTCCACAACTCACGGGAAGGAGGACATTCAGGATGGTTCCGTACTTACATGCGGATTAAGTTATTCTTTTGGTGGGAAGGACTTAAGGCTGAGATCAAAATGCTAGTCCGAGAATGTGATGTGTGTCAGTGCACCAAACCAGAAGGCGCAAGACAAAGGGGTTGTTACAGCCTTTGCCAGTACCAAAAGAGGTTTGCGAAGACTTGACAATAGACTTCATCATAGGAATGCCCAACAGCAAGGGTTATACAGTGATATTAACCGTAGTGGACAGACTCAGCAAGAGTGCACACTTTGTGCCACTCAAGCAACCTACACTGCAAAAGAAGTAGCCCCAAGAGTTCATCAAAAACATGGTAAGACTTCATGGCATACCACGGACAATGCTGTCCGATAGAGACACTGTCTTTATGAGCAAATTCTGGAAGGAGCTCTTCACACAGCTCGGCAGCAACTTGGTCGCCTCATCTGCCTTTCATCCACAAACAGATGGACAAAGTGAGGTAACCAATAGAACTCTAGAGCAGTATTTAAGATGCTTTTGCCATGATCATCAAAACAATTGGGAGGAGTACATACCATGGGCAGAACTGTGGTATAATACTACCTATCATGTGGCAATCAAGATGTCACCATATCAAGCAGTATATGGAAGAATACCCCAGGGAATGTCAAGTTATACCATGGGGAACAGCAGCATACATGAAGTGGATATCACACTTCAATCAAGAGAAGAGGTCTTGAAGAAACTCAAGCATGAGCTTGAGAAAGCAAGGACTGAATGAAGAGACAAGCGGATAAAGGGAGGAAGGAAGTGGAATTTAAGGTAGGTGACTATGCCCTATCTTAAGATCCACCCTCCGAATTTAAGCTTATTGCCTAAGACTACCATTAAACTCCGAACTACATCCAGTGTTTCACATTTCATTGTTGAGAAAAAAGATAGGAGATGTGAGACAAGTAAATGAGGGACTGCCCAATGTTTCCAGAGAAAATCACCTTGAGGCAGCACCCGAACAGGAGAAGGAGTGTGACGGCGTGAAGAACTCCAGCAGCAGTAGAACGTCTTGAAAGGTTTAGTTCAGCAAGATGACCATGCCAAAGAGAAGGCTTGGAGAGGAAGGATGCCACAGCAGAAGTCTAATCCAAGAAGGAAATGGCAAAGAAGAAGTCAAAAGCTGTAGGAAAGAAGATAAGATAAGGATAGAAGGACTTAGTCAAAGTAGGAATTCTAGTCTTAGTAGGAATTTAAGAAAGACCAAGAATCCTAGTAGGATTAGGAAACAATGGGATAAGGTCTATCTTGATAATGTTTTAGTTGACTTAGAAAAGCTTGTTCACTTAGGAAAACATATCCTAAGTGGATAAGGAACCTAAGTACTAGTTAAATTAGGATAAGGCCGTCTTAAGACTATCAACAAATTTTGTTATTTCTCATTCAATAATCAAGAATCAAAGGTTAGCATTCTTGCTCACATTCTTGTTTATGTTTTCGATTATCTTTTAAGAGTTGTGATATACCTCAAGGATGTGAAAAATATTGAAGAAACAAAGAAGTGTGAAAGAAAGTATTGATGAAAGAATAAAGAAGCTTGTTTTTCACTTTACACATCTTGGGTATATATATACAACATCCTAACGGCTAGGTACAAGTTGATTTTACTTTTCTAACAGCTAGGTACAACACATAACAGCATAGCTTTCAATTTCAAGAACTAGCCGTTATTTCGTCCATTAGTGATTAGCTTACTAGCCATTATTTCGTCCTTTAGTGGTTAGCTTGATATGGGCTTTGGGCTTGATATGGGTGTACATAGGCCAATCAAAGAGTTATTTGGGCCTTTTATCTTCACCCTCAATCCCTTCATTTTCAACAAAGGATCTTAATGGTGAATCAAGATCTAATGGGTATATATTTTTTAAGGGTTTTTGTGGATGGAAAGAGGTGTGGGGATATGGTATAGTTGTTGGGTGGATGAAAAGTCGTAATTGGAGTAAGTTATTGGGTCTGTAGAGGTGTTTTAAGGAAAGCTGAAGGGTTATGTATGAATTTTGAAGTGGGAATGTGATAGGGATAGCTTATGAAAAGTTTAAGAAGAGAAAAAGAAATTTCAATAATCAAAAAAAGAATTAAAACTAGTTAATCAAGTTTGATAAGATCAAATCGCCACAAACAAGATTACTAGGTTGATTCGCCACACTCTAAGATAGAAAGAAGGAAGAGTGATAAGAATCGATAGATAATTCACCACTAAACAAGGAATTTGTTTAGATAAGAATTTGGATGCAACGAAGCAAAATTCTGCTTATTCCTCAAAACTGTTTAATTACAAGCACTAATGTCGTATTTATAGTAATGACAGCCTTTCCATGTCTAACTTATACTAAAACGCTCTAATTCATCTATGATAAGGATTCCTAAGTAAATAAGGACTACTAAGTCATCTAGATTTCTATGAAGATAAGCCTAATATATCGGGTTCCTAATCCTACTTAAAATCTTACATGTAAAACCCTACTTGATCTCAAACTCCTTGCCTAGTGACATTTTCTGCTGCTGTTGGAATTCTTCTTGGCATGAATATCCTTTGTTAATGAGGATTAATCTTTCTTGGATGGCAGCAACTTCATTTCCATGATTGAGCACATCAAGTTGTCTTGAGATAACTTGGGCTTAAGACAAGGTTAAGAGTTATCTTCCTTGCTTAAGAGCTTAGGTTGAAGTCAAGAGTTGTCTTCTTCAACCAAGCAAGTTGTGATAGGTTTAAGAGTTGTTTTGCCTATCCAACATATCCTTATATATATTAGTTAACCCGAAGGACAGCTTAGGGGACGTAATATAAGAAAAGAACTCAAGAATCAAACAGGGACAGCAAGCTAGGAAAGATTCCAGTAGGCGTGCTGACCCCTAAGGTGTAGAAAAATTGGGGAAAAAGATTGGGATCCCAACAGTTTGGCAGTGTGCGGGATGAACTTCTGGTAGTGACTGGAACAACCCCTTGGGTGCAGCAAAGGTGTCGGACGCGATTCAGCAGTCGCTTAGGACAAACTTCTGTGAGTGACCAGAACATCCCTGCAGGCACGGCATATGGATGGGCGCACTCTGCAGTGTGCGGGACAAACTTTTGGGTGAGTGGACCGGAACATCCCCGCAGACATGGCAGAGGCATCAGGCATGTTCGGCAGTGCATGGGACGAACTTCTAGGAATGACCAAAACATCCACACGAGGTGTGGCATAGAGTGTTGCACACGTTCTGCAGTGCTTGGCACGAACTTCCGGGAGTGATTGGAACATCCCCCGGGCATGGAAGAGGCTTTGGACACATTCGGCATTGTGCTGGAAGAGCTTTTGGTAGCAACCATAACATCCCCACTGGCACAGTAGTGGAGTCCTGCGTGTTCGGTAGTGTGTGGGACGAACTTATGGGAGTTGCCCAGAGCATCCCCTGGGTGAGTGGCCAGCATTGCACAGTGCACGAGACGAACTTTCAGGAGTGACCAGAACATTCCCGTGGGTGTGGCACAGGCATCGGATGTGTTTGGCAGTGCACGCAATGAACTTCAGGGAGTGACCGAAACATCCCCACGGCCATGCCAGCGGCATCGGGCGCATCCAGCAGTGCATTGCATGAACTTCCTGGACCAACCAGAACACCCCTGCAGGCATGGCAGAGGCGTTGGGTGCGTTTGTGCTGGGGTTCCGATTTTTTCCCTAACTTTTCTACACCTTAGGGGTCAGCACGCCTACTAGAATCCTTCCTAACTTGCTGTCCCATTTGATTCTTGAGTTCTTTTTCGTATTTTATATCCCCTAAGCTGTCCTTCGGGTTAACTAATATATATAAAGATATGTTGGATAGGCAAGACAACTCTTAAACCTATCACAACTTGCCTTGGTTGAAGAAGACAACTCTTAACTTCAACCTAAGCTCTTAAGCAAGGAAGAGAACTCTTAACCTTAACTTAACCCATGTTATCTCAGACAACTCTTAAACCTTCACACTTGCCTTGGTTGAAGAAGACAACTCTTAACTTCAACCTAAGCTCTTAAGCAAGGAAGACAACTCTTAACCTTAACTTAACCCATGTTATCTCAAGACAACTCTTAAAAGATAACCAAAAATATAAACAAGAATGTGAGCAAGAATGCTTCCCTTTGATTCTTGATTAATAAATGAGAAAATAACAAAATTCGTAGCTTATGTCCTCCTCACAAATAATGGGCTGTATTTATAGTCCTAAGACAGCCTTATCCTAATTTAACTAGTACTTAGGTTCCTTATCCACTTAGGATATGTTTTCCTAAGTCAACAAGCTTTTCTAAGTCAAATAAACATTATCAAGATAGACCTTATCCAAATGTTTCCTAATTCTACTAGGATTCTTGGTCTTTCTTGAATTTCTACCTAGACTAGAATTCCTACTTGTCTTGTTTTCTACAGCTACCGGACTTCCTCTTGCTTATCCTTCTAGGACTAGGACTCTCAATGCAAATCCTTCTGCCCTTAGAATTCTAGTTTGCCATGAGTATCCCATTGCTACTGGAATTCATCATTCTTATCCTGCTGCTGATAGAACTCTTCTTGGCGTAGATATTCTGCTGCTGCTCGAATTCTCCTTGGCATGGATGTCCTGCTGCTGCTGGAACTCTGCTTGGCATAAATGTCCTGCATTAATTAGATTAAGTCAAATACTGGTTGGGCTTCACTGCTGGGCTGCATACTTTCTGTTGCCATTCTTGTTATGCACATTTTCTGGCCCATGCTCTCCTTTGCTGCCCCATTTTCTACCCATTACCTTTCCTGCATACTTAGGTTCTCAACAGTTTGGCAGCGTGCGGGATAAACTTCTGGGAGCTACTAAAACATCCCCCCAGCGTGGAAGAGGCTTCTGATGCATGGGACGAACTTCCGGGAGCGACCGGAACATCCCGTGGGCGTGGCAGCTGCATTTGGCATGTTCAGCACTGCATGGGACAAAGTTCCAGGAGCGACAAGAAAATCACCATGGGCTCAGCAGAGGTGTTGAGCGCATTTGGCAGTGCTCGAGACGAACTCCCGGGAGTGACCAGAACATCCCCGCTGGCACGCCAGAGGCTTCGAGTGTGTTCGGCAGTGTGCAGGACGAACTTCCGAGATCAACCATAACATCCCTGCAGGTGCGGTAGAGGGATTGGGTGTGTTCGGCAGTGCACAGAACATCCCCAAGTTGCTCCCCACAGGCGCGGCAATGGTATCCGACGTATTGGGCAGTGCACAGAATGAACTTTCAGGAGCAACCGGAACAACCCCGTGGGCACAGGAGATGCGTCAGGAACGTTTGGCAGTGAGGGAGACAATCTTCCTGGAGCGACCTGAACATCCCTACATTAGAGGCGTCGGGTGCATTCGGGAGTGCATGGGACAAACTTCTAGGAGTGACTGGAACATCCCTGCGGGTGCAGATGCGATATTGGACGCATTTGGCAGTGAACGGGACAAACTTCTGGGAGAAACCAAAAAATCCTTGCGGGCTCAAAAGAGGAATCAGATGCGTTTGGTAGTGCTTGTGACAAACTTCTGGGAGCAACCAGAACACCCCTGTGGGTGTAGCAGAGGCTTCAGGTGTGTTTGGCAGTGCACGGGATGAACTACCAGGAGTGACCGCAACATCCCCGCGAGAATGTGTGAGGATTCAGGAGCGTTAAGCGGTGTGCAGGATGAATTTCTCAGAGAGACCAGAACGTCCCCTAGGGTGAGAGACTTTGGGTGCATTGGGCAGTGTGTGGGATGAACTTCTGGGAGTGACCGGAGCTTCCTCGCGGGCACAACAGAGGTGTCGGGTGCTGCTGCCGCCCCTGTCAGAATGTTCCGGTTGCTCCTAGAAGTTCATCCTGCACACTGCTGAACGCGCACGATGCCTCTGCCATGCCTGCGGGGATATTTTGGTCGCTCTCAGATGTTCGTCCTGTGCACTGCCGAACGTGTCTGTCACCTCTTCTGAGCCCACTGGGATGATCCGATCCATCATGAAAGTTTGCCCCGTGCACTTCCCATCGCACCCCCACCTTGCCTTGCCTGTGGTGATGCTCTGGCCGCTCCACAAAGTTTGTCACGAGCACTGCCGAACATTTCTAACACTGCTGCTGCGCCAGCTGGAATGTTCCGGTCACTTCCAAAAGTTCATCACGCGTACTGCTGAATGCACTCGACGCCTCAGCTGCACCTGCGGGGATGTTCTGTCGCTTTCGGATGTACGTCCCAAGCACTACTGAATGTGTACACCACCTCTGCCAAGCCCGCGGTGATGATCCCGTTGCTCCCAGAAGTTCGTCTTACGCACAGCAGAACGCATCCACTGCCTCTGCCATGCACATGGGGATGTTCTAGTTGCTACTGGAAGTTCATTCTGAGCACTGCCCGAATGTGTACAATGCCTATGTCAAGCCTGCTGGATTTTTCCGTTGGTTCCAATGTTTTCCCATGCACTGCTCAATGCACCTGAAGCCTCTGCAGCACCAGTGGGGATGTTCCAATCGCTCCCAGAAATTCATCCCATGCACTGCAGAGTGTGTCCAATGCTGCTACCATGCCCACGCAGATCTTCTAGTCGCACCCGGAAGTTCACTCTGCGCACTGTTGAACGCGTCCAACACCGCTGCCAGGCACATGGGGATGTTCCGGTCGCTCTTGGAAGTTCATCTCACACATGGTCAAATGCACAAGATGCCTCTGCCAAACCCGCAGGGATGATCCGATCACTCATGAAAGTTCATCCCACGCACTGCCGAATGTACCCGACACCACTGCAATGTTCCGCTTGCTGCCTGAAGTTCGTCCCATGCACTGCCGAATGTGCCCGGCAACTCTGCTGCACCCACGGGGATGTTCCGGACGTTCCCAGAATTTTGTCTCGTGCACTACCCAATGCACCTGAAGCCTCTGCTGTGCACTGCCTAATGCGGCCGAAGCTTCTGCTGTGCTTGGAAGTTCATCATGCACACTGCAAAACGCGTCCAATGCTGCTGCCGGAGCATCCCCATGGGCACGGCAGAAGTGTCTGGCTCATTCGGCATTGCATGGGATGAACTTCTGGTAGAAACTGGAAAATCCTTGCAAGCTCGGCAGAGGCATTGGACGCATATGGCAGTGCTTGGGATGAACTTCAGGGAGAGACTGGAACATCCCCGCAAGCATAGTAGAGACGTCAGGCGCATTCGTGTTGGGGTCCCAATTTTTTCCCAACTTTTCTACACCATACAGGTCAGCACGACTACTAAAACCTCACCTAACTTTCTGTCCCAAACCTCACCTAACTTGCTGTCCCATTTGATTCTTGAGTTCTTTTCTTAGGTTTACATCCCCTAAGCTGTCCTTCGGGATTAACTAATGTATAAAAGATATGTTGGATAGGCAAGACAACTCTTAAACCTATCACAACTTGCCTTGGTTGAAGAAGACAACTCTTGACTTCAACCTTAGCTATTAAGCAAGGAAGACAACTCTTCACCCTTGACTTAAGCCCAAGTTATCTCAAGACAGCTCTTAAAAGATAACCGAAAATATAAACAAGAATAGAAGCAAGAATGCTAACCTTGATTCTTGATTAATGAATGAAAATATAAAAATTTGGAGCATATCCTTCTGCTCATAAATAATGGGCTGTATTTATAGTGTTAGACAGCCTTATCCTAATTCAACTAGTACTTAGGTTCCTTATCCACTTAGGATATGTTTTCCTAAGTCAACAAGGTTTTCTAAGACAAATAAAACATTATCAAGATAGACCTTATCCCAATGTTTCCTAATCCTACTAGGATTCTTGGTCTTTCTTGAATTTCTACTTAGACTAGAATTCCTACTTTGACTCAACCTTTCTGTCCTTATCTTATCTACTCTCCTACAGCTGCTGACCTTAATCTTGCTGTTTCCTTCTAGATTAGGGCTTCCATTTGGCATGTCCTACCATTCCAAGACTTCTCTTTGTTGTGATCATCTTGTTGAAGCTAAACCTGCCATGACGTCCTGCTGCTGCTGGAGTTCTTCATGCCGTCCATGTCCTTCTCCTGCTCGGATCGCACCATGCATATCCTGCCAATGCTGATGGCATTCTTGGCTTGGATGTCCATGGTCAATTAGGACAGAGTCAGAACCTGGCCATGCTTCACCGCATGCCACATGCATGCTTGCTGCGCACACTTTCTTGCCTATTGCTGCCCTCTTGCTGCTTGGCGCCTTGCACGCAGTCACTCACACACCTGATGGCTCTGCCACACCCGTGGTGATGTTCCGGTCGCTCTTGGAAGTTTATGCCATGCACCAACATGCTTGACACCTCTGCCGTGCCCTCGGGGATGTTCTGATCGCTTGTGGAAGTTCGTCTTGCACACTGCTAAACTTTCTCCGACACAGCTACCACACCTGCTGGAATGTTCTGGTGTCTTCTGAAAGTTCATCTCGCACACTCCCGAACGCAATCGACGCCTCTGCCATGCCTGCAGGGAAGTTCGTCCAGTGCACTGCTGAACGCGTCTGATGCCTCGGCTGAGCCCATGGGGATTTTTCAGTTGCTCCTAGAAGTTCATCCTGCATGCTGCTGAATGTACCCAATGCTGCTGCCGTGCCTGCGGGGATATTCCAGTCTCTCCCAGAAGTTCATCCTGCAAACTGCCACACGTGCCTGATGCCTTTGTTGTGCCCATGAGGATGTTCCGGTCTCTCCTGGAAGTTCATCCTATGCACTGCCCAATGCACCAGAAGCCCTGCCACGCCCGGGGTGATGTTCTGGTAGCTCCCGGAAGTTTGTCCAGTGCACTGCCGAACGCGCCGGATACCACTACTGCACCCACAGGGATGTTTGTATCTCTCAAGGAAGTCCATCCCGTGCACTGCTGAATAAACCCGGCACTCCTGCTGCGCCCATGGGGCTGTTCTGGTTACTCCACGAAGTTCATTCCACACACTACCAAACGGGTCCGACGCCTCTGCCGAGCCTGTGGGGATGTTCTGGTCACTCTCAGAAGATCACCCTGTGCACTGCCAAATGTGCCCAATGCAACTGCTGCACCCACGAGGATGTTCTGGTTGCTCCCAAAAGTTCGTCCCGCACACAGCCCAATGCTCCAGAAGCGACTGTCATGCCTGGGGGCATGTTTCAGTAACTCCCGGAAGTTCATCCCGAGCACTGCCGAACTTGTTCGCTGCCTCTGCTGAGCCTGTGCCAATGATCCAGTCACTCCTGGAAGTTCATCACTTGCATGGCAGAGTGCGCCTACTGCATGTGCCATGCCTGCAGGGATGTTCTGGTCGATCCTGGAAGTTTGTCCGGAGCACTGCCAAAACGTCTTGCACCTGTGATTTCATGGTTGCTCTTGAAGTTTGTCCCATGCACTGCACAACACGCCCAAAGCCTCTGCAGCGCTCACAGGGATGTTCTGATCGCTCCCAAAAGTTCATCCCGTGCACTGCAGAGCATGTCTGACACTGCTGCCGCACCTGTGAGGATCTTCTGGTCACTCCCTGAAGTTCATCTCATGCACTGCTGAAAGCATCCCACATCACTGCCGGGCCTGTGGGGATGTTGTGGTCACTCTCGAAAGTTCATCCCATGCACGACTGAATGCGCCCGACTCCTCTGCCATGCCTGCAGGGATGTTCCGGTCTCTCCCGAAAGTTCATTCCATGAACTACCAAGTGCACCGACGCCTCGGCCAGACCCGCGGCAATGTGATGCTCACTGCCCAAAGTTCATCCCATTCACTGCCAAATGCACCCAACACCTCTGCCACACGCCCGGGGATGTTCTGAACATTTCCAGAATTTCATCTCGTGCACTGCCCAACGCACCTGACAGGATGTTCCTGTTGCTCTCAGAAGTTTATCCCGCACACTGCAAAATGTGTCCGACACTGCTGCCATGCCCAAACTTCCAGGAGCAACTGGGATATCTCTTCGGGTGTGGCAGAGGCGTTGGGTGTATTTGGCTGTGCATGGGCCAAACCTCCCGGAGAGACCCAAACATAACCATGGGTGTGGTAGATGCTTTGGGCAGTTTCTGCAGTTCGCGGGATGAACTTCCAAGAGTGACCGAAACATCCCCACGGGGGTGGCAGTGGCATTTGGTGCTTTTGGCAGTGCTTGGAACGAACTTCTGGAGCAACCATAAAATCCCCTCCGGCTTGGCAGAGGCATAGGATGCATCCGGCAGTGCTCAGGATGAACTTTCTGGAGTGACCAGAACATACCCGTGGGTGCAGTAAAGGCATCAGATGTATTTGGCAGTGCTCAGGAAAAACTTCCGGTAACGACCAGAACATACCTACGGACACGACAGCAGCATTGGACGCATTTGGTAGTGCACTGGACAAACTTTTGGTATGGACCGGAACATCCCCGTAGGCACGGCATAGGCATCGGACAGGTTCGAAAGTGTGCGGGACAAAACTCTGGGAGTGACCAGAGCATCCCAAAGCACATGGCACAGGCTTTGGGTGCGTTAGGCAGTGCATGGGATGAATTTCCAATGGTGACCAGAACATCCCCACGGGCCCAGAAGAGGCTTCGGGCACTTTGGGCAGTGGGATGAACTTTCAGGAGTGATCGGAACATCCCCACTGGTGCAGTGGGCACAGCAGTGGCTTCAGGCGCATTGGCCAGTGCACAAGATGAACTTCTGGGAGTGACTGGAACATCCCCACTGGTGCAGCAGCGGTGTCAAGCATGATGGGCAGTTGCAGGATGAACTCCCAGGAGCGACCGGAACATCCCCATGGGCCTGTCTGAGGCTTCGGGCACATATGGAAGTGTGTGGGATGAACCTCTGGGAGTGACTGGAACATCCATGCAGGCATGGCAGAGGCGTCGGGCGCATTAAGCAGTGCTCAAGATGAACTACCAAGAGCGACCGGAACATCCCCGCGGACATGGCAGAGGCATCGGGCGCGTTCGGCAGTGCACGGAACGAACTTCCTGGAGCAAACAGAACATCCCCACAGGTGCGGCAGAGGTGTCGGGTGCATTCAGTAGTGCCGAAGACGAACTTCTGGGAGCGACTGGAACATCGCCATGGGTGCAGCAGCAGTGTTGGGTGCATTCGGCAGAGCCCAAGACAAACTTTTGGGAGCGACCAAAACATCCCTGCGGGTGTGGCAGCGGTATTTGGTGCCTTTGATAGTGTGTGGGATGAATTTGCTGGAGCGATTGAAAAATCCCTGTAGGCTTGGCAGAGGCATCCAACACATTCGGCAGCGTTCGGGACAATCTTCTGGGGGCAACTGGAACATCTCAGCAGACATGGCAGAAGCTTTATGCATGTTTTCCAGTGTGCAGGTCAAACTTCTGGGAGTGACCATAACATCCCCGAAGGCATGGCAGTGGCATCGGACACGTTCGGCAGTGTGCGAGGTGAACTTCCGGGAGCAACTGGAATATCTCTGTGGGCACGGCAGAGGTGTCAGGAGCATTTGGCAGTGTGCAGGATGAACTTCTGGAAGCAACAGGAACATCCCTGCTGGTGCGGCCCTGGGTGGGGCGTGTTGCACATTGCACAGGACAAGCTTCCGGGAGCAACTGGCACGGCTGCGGGTAGGGCGAATTGGACATGTGCAGGACAAACTTATGGGAGCGACCAGAATATCCCTACAGGCGTGGCAGAGGCATTTGGCGCGTTCGGCAGTGCATGGGACAAACTTCGAGGAGCGACCATAACATACCTGTGGGTCGGCGGAGGGTTCGGGCACATTTGGCATGTGCGGGATGAATTTCTGGGAGTGAGTGGAAAATCCCGGCAAGCTTGGCAGAGGCGTTGCACGCGTTTTGCAGTGCCCAGGGTGAATTCCAGGAGCGACCGGAACAACCCGGTGGGCAAGGCAGCAGCGTCGGACACATTTGGCAGTGCTTAGGACAAATTCTGGGAGCAACCAAAACCTCACCACGGGTGCAGCAGCGGCATCAAACGCATTCAGCAGTGAGCAGGATGAACTTTCGGCATCGTAGTGGTTTCGGGCATGTTGGGCAGTGCATGAGACAAACTTCCAGGAGCAAATGGAACAACACCGCGGGTGTGGCAGAGGCATAGTGTGTACTCAGCAGTGCATGGGACAAACCTCCGGGTGCAACTGGAACAAACCTGCGGGCACAGCAGCATGTCGGGTGCGTTGGGCATTGTGTGGGACAAACTAATGGGAGTGACCAGAGCATCCGCATGATGCCTTAAAGGCATCAGGCACGTTCAGCAGTGTGCAGGAAAAACTTCCTGGAGCATCCAGAACATGCTAGTAGGCACAGCAGAGGTGCGCTAGGCAGTGCACGGGATGAACTTTCGGGAGCAACAGGAGCATCGCTGCGGTTGCAGCAGAGGCATTGGCCACATTTGGCAGTGCACGGGATGAACTTCCGGGAGTGAATAGAACATCCCCATGGGCACAGCAGTGGCATCTTAATGTTTGGCTGTGTGCAGGACGAACTTCCAGGAGTGACCGGAATATCCACACAGGCTGCTCTGAGGCTTCAGGTGCATTGGGTAGAGTGCGGAACAAGCTTCCAGGAGTAACCAGAAAATCCTTGCAGGCTCAGCAGAGGCATCGGATGCATTTGGCAATGAACTTCTAAGAGTGACTGCAATGAACTTCTAAGAGTGACTGCAACATGCCCGTGGGTGTGGCAGAGGCTTCGGGTGCATTGGGCAGTGCTCAGGACGAACTTACAGGAGCAACCAGAACATGGCCACGGGCATGGCAGAGGTCTCGTCGCGTTCAGCAGTGCACGGGGCAAACTTCGGGGAGTGACCAGAACATCCCAGAGGGTGCAGCAGTGGCGTCAGGCGCATTTGGCAGTGCATGGGACAAACTTCCGGGAGCGACCAGAACATCCTCGCGGGTGTAGCAGTGGCATAAGGTGCGTTCAGCAGTGCGCAAGGGGAACTTCTGAGAGAAACGGAAACATCCACACGGGCATGGGCAGCGGTGTCAGATGAACTTGCAGGAAACATCCCCTCGGGCATGGCATCAGCATTGGGCGCTTTTGGAAGTGCACGGGAAGACAAACTTCTGGGAGCGACCGAAACATCCCATGGGCACGGCAGAGTCATTGGGTGCATTCAGCAGTGCTGGGGGCAAACTTCAGGAAGCGACCGGAACATCCCTACAGGTGCAGCAGCAGCATTGATCACGGCAGCAGCATCGAGTGCGCTCAGTAGTGGGCAGGATAAACTAACAGGAATGACCAGAACATCACCGCTGGCGCGGCAGAGGCGTTAGGAGCGTTGGACAGTGCACGTGATGAACTTCTAGGAGCGTGGGCAGGATAAAGTTACAGGAATGACCAGGACATCACCACTGGCGCGGCAGAGGCTTTAGGAGCGTTGGACAGTGCATGTGATGAACTTCCAGGAGCGATCAGAAAATTCCCGCAAGCATAGCAGAGGAGTTGGGCATGTTCAGCACTGTACAGTACAAACTTCCAGGAGCGACTGGAACATCCCTATGGGCTCGGCAACGGTGTTGGACGCATTTAGCAGTCTGCTGGATGAACTTGCAGGAGTGACTGGAACATCACCGCGGGTGCCCAGGTCATCAGGCACGCTCAACAAAGCACCAGATGAACTTTTGGGAATGAACATAACATCCCCGTGGGCACGGTAGAGGCGTTGGATGCATTTGGCAGTGCTCGGGTTGAACATCCAGGAGCAACTGGAACATCCCCGCGGGTGCAGCAGCGGCGTTGAGTGCGCTCTGCAGTGCACAGTATGAACTTATGGGAATGACCAGAACATCCCTGCTGGCGCGGTAGAGGCGTCAGAAGCATTGTACAGTGCTTGTGATGACCTTCCGGGAGCGATCAGAAAATCTTTGCAGGCATGGTAGAGGAGTTGGGCACGTTTGGCACTGTGCAAGATGAATTTCTAGGAGTGACCGGAACATTCCTGCGGGCTCAGCGGCGGCATTGTATGCGTTCAGCAGTGTGCAGGATGAACTTGCAGGAGCGACCAGAACATCTTTGTGGTCACGGCAGGGTCGTCGGGCACATTCAACCAAGCACCGGACAAACTTTTGGGAGCAAACGGAACATCCCGCCTTCCTTTTCTCTTTTCCTTATCCTTTTTTTCTTTTCTCCCCCTTTT